>CAKNYM010048427.1:80005-95088 GCA_932195095.1 Andricus curvator | reverse complement strand
TGGAATAGTTGCATTTTTAGCAACAAAAAAATGAGTTTCCAACCAAGCAGATTTATTTTCTATTAAAAAGACAACTTTTCTACAAAAAACATGAATTTTCAACTAAAAAAGATGAACTTTCAACCAAGGTTTCAGTTTAAAAAAATTGATTTACAACCAAAAAGATGAATTCTCAACTAAAATGATGGAATATTCAACTAGATTAATTAAATTTTCAGTTTCAAAATTAATTTTCAACTCAAAAGATGAACTTTCAACTAAAAAAGAGAAAACCTCAACAAAAAGTGGAACAGTTAAATTTTAATTTAAAAAAAATTAATTTTCAAACAAAAAAAAATAATTCTCAAGAAAATAGTTCTAAATTTTCAACTAAAATGATGAATCTTTAACCGAAGTCATTGAATTTTCAAACAAAAAAATAAATTTTAAACTAAATTGATAAATTCTCAATTGGAATAATTGAATTTTTAGCAACAAAAAAATAAGTTTCCAACCAAGAAGATTTATTTTCTATTAAAAAGACAATTTTTAACCAAAAAAAATGTCGACAAAATAGTTTAATTTTCAGTTAAAAATATTAATTTGAAAACAATTCTCAGCGAAATACTTCAACTTTCGACTAAAAAGATTAATTTTCAACCGAAAACATGAATTTTCAACTAAACAAGAGAAAACATCAACAAAAAGTCGAACAGTTCAATTTTAATTTAAAAAGAAAATTATTTTTAAAAAAAAAAAAAAAAATCTCAACAAAATAGTTCTATTTTTAACGAAAATGATATATTTTCAACTAAAATGATGAATCTTTAACCGGAGTCATTGAATTTTCAAAACAAAATTTTAAACTAAATTGATAAATTTTCAATTGGAATAGTTGAATTGTTAGCAACAAAAAAATAAGTTTCCAACCAAGAAGATTCATTTTCTATTAAAAAGACAACTGAAATTTAAGAATTTTAAATTAGATTAAAAGCAAATTCAAAATCCCATTTAACGTCCAATAATCAAGTTAATGTATAGAATTCCTGAAAATAAAACAAGAATTCAACTATCAAATTTGGACAAACACCACAAAATGCTCCTATTGCAATTCCTAAAAACACAAAAAAAATTTGTTTCTTTGCACAAAAAGAAAAAAGAGGAAAGAAAAATGAGAAGGCAACCAACCAAATCCCCTTCCTTCTCTTTTTTATTTTTATTATTATCAAATCACAATATGAAAGCATGCACAATATTTACCAACGTTTCGGTGCTCACACAGTACCCTTATCAAGGCAAGAAAAATTAGAGCAGGTAGGAACAGCGACGAAATAACTACGCTATCACCTCGATTTGGTTGGTTGCCTTCTCATTTTACTTTCCTCTTTTTTATTTTTGTGCAAAGAAACAAATTTTTTTGTGTTTTTAGGAATTGCAATAGGAGCATTTTGTGGTGTTTGTCAAAATTTGATCGCTGAATTCTTGTTTTATTTTCAGAAATTCTATACATTAAAAAGACAAATTTTCTACAAAAAACATGAATTTTCAACCCAAAAAAATGTCGACAAAATATTTTAATTTTCAGTCGAAAAAATTAATTTGAAAAAAATTCTCAACAAAATAGTTCAATTTTCGACTAAAAAGATTAATTTTCAACCGAAAAGATGAATTTTCAACTAAAAAAGAGAAAACATCAACAAAAAAATGCAATAGTTAAATTTTAATTTAAAAAAAAAATTAAATTTTCAACATAAAAAAAATTCTCAACAAGAGTTCTATTTTTAACGAAAATGATACATTTTCAACTAAAGTGATAACTCTTTAACCGGAGTCATTAAATTTTCAAACAAAAAAATCAATTTTCAACTAAATAATGGAATATTTAACTAGATTAATTAAATTTTCAGTTTAGAAATTAATTTTCAACCCAAAAAAATGTCGACAAAATATTTTAATTTTCAGTCGAATAAATTAATTTGAAAAAAATTCTCAACAAAATAGTTTAATTTTCCACTAAAAAGATGAATTTTCTACAAAAAAGACAATCTTTCAACAAAATACTTGTATTTGTAACCAAATAGTTGAATTTTCAACTAAAAAAGAGGAAACATCTACCAAAAATGCAATATTTAAATTTTAATTTAAAAAAATTTTAATTTACAACCAAAAAAAAAAATAATAATTCTCAACAAAATATTTCTATTTTTAACGAAAATAATAAATTTTAACTAAAATTATGAATCCTGAACAGAATCTATTGAATTTTCAAACAAAAAAATAAATTTTAAACTCCAATAAATTTTAAACAACCAAGAAGATTTATTTTCTATTAAAAAGAAAACTTTTCTACAAAAAACATGAATTTTCAACTAAAAAAGATAAATTTTCAACCAAGGTTTAAGTTTAAAAAAATTGATTTACAACCAAAAAGATGAATTTTCAACTAAAATGATGAAATATTCAACTAGATTAATTAAATTTTCAGTTTAGAAATTAATTTTCAACCTAAAAAAATGTCGACAAAATAGTTTAATTTTCAGTCGAAAAAATTATTTTAAAAAAAAATTCCCAACAAAATAGTTCAATTTTCGACTAAAAAGTTGAATTTTAAACCAAAAAGAGGAATTTTCTACAAAAGAGACGATATTTCAACAAAATACTTGTATTTTTAAGCAAATAGTTGAATTTTTAACTAAAAAAGATAAATCATCAACAAAAAATGGAATAGTTAAATTTTAATTTAAAAAAAAACATTAATTTTCAACCAAAAAAAAATAATTCTCAACAAAATAGTTCTATTTTTAACAGAAATGATACATTTTCAACTAAAATTATGAATCTTTAACAGATGTCATTGAATTTTCAAACAAACAAATTAATTTTAAACTAAATTTATGAATTTGCAACTGGAATAGTTGAATTTTTAGTGAGAAAAAAATAAGTTTTCAACCAAGAAGATTCATTTTCAGAAAAAAGACGAATTTCCAACAGGAAAACATGAATTTTGAACTAAAAAAGATAAATTTTCCATCAATAGTTGAATATTTAAATGTTCAGTTTAGAAAATTGATAACTGAAGAGGTGAATTTTAAACTAAAATGATGTAATATTCCACTAGAATAGTTGAATTTTTGGCAAAAAAGATTTTAAAAAAAAGCTTCAACCAAAAAGATTAATTTTCCACTACAAAAGACGAATTTTCAACAAAGTTTTCAGTTTGAAAAATTGATTTTTAACCAAAAAGATTAATTTTCAACTAAAATGATGGAATATTTAACTAGATTAACTAAGTTTTCAGTTTAGAAGTTAATTTTCAATCGAAAAAATTATTTTTACAACAAAATTTCAACAAAATAGTTCAATGTTCGACCAAAAAGATGAATTTTCTACAAAAAATACGAATTCTCCACAAAATACTTGGTTTTTTAACCAACAAAGATGAATTATCAACAAAAAATGGAATAGTTAATTTTTAATTTAAAAAAAATTAATTTTCAACCAAAAAATATAATAATTCGCAACAAAATAGTTCTATTCTTAACGAAAATTATAAATTTTCAACTAAAATGATGAATCTTCAACCGGAGTCATTGAGTTTTCAAAGACGACATTTTTGAACAAGAAAAAATTAATTTTTAACTAAAAAATATACATTTTTGACCAAAAATTGAATAGTTAAATGTTAAGTTGAAAAAATTAATTTTCAACCAAAGAAATGAGTTTTAAACAAAAATGATTAAATATTTAACTGGAATAGTTGAATTTTTGGCAAAAAAGTTGAGTCTTTAACCAAAAAGATTAATTTTCTAATAAATTTTCAACAAGAAAATGTGAATTCTCAACTGAAAAAGATACATTTTCGACCGGAAAATGGAATACTTCAATTTTAATTTAAAAAAAAAAAAAAAATTTCAACCAAAAAAAAAATAATTTTGAACAAAATAGTTCTATTTTCAACGAAAATGATGAATCTTTAACTAGAATTATTGAATTTCTAACCAAAATAAATCAATTTGAATCTAAAATGATAAATTTTTAACCGGGATAGTTGAATTTTTAGCAACAACAACAAATGAGTTTTTAACCAAGAAGATTAACTTTCTACCAACAAAGACAAATTTTTTACAAAAAACATGAATTTTCAACTAAAAAAGATACATTTTCAACAGAGGTTTCAGTTTAAAAAAATTATTTACAACCAAAACTATGAATTTTCAACTAAAATAATTAATTTTGAACTAAAATGATGGAGTATTTAACTAGATTGATTAAATTTTCAGCTTAGAAATTAATTTTCAAGCAAACAAAATTTCGATAAAATAGTTCAATTTTCAGTCGAAAAAATTAATTTTCAAAAAAATTCTCAACAAAATAGTTCAATTTTCAACTAAAACGATGAATTTTCAACCAAAAAGATTTATTTTCTACAAAAAAGACGAGTTTTCAACAAAATACTTGTGTTTTTAACCAAATAGTTGAATTTTCCAATGAAAAAGATAAATCATCAACAAAAGCATTATTTATTTATTAAGAATATAAGAATCAAATATTTTTATTTCAACAAAATTATTTATTATGTTAAAACTTTCTAAAAATGCTTGGAATTTTAAATAATAATTGAAGAAAATATATTTCTGGATGAAATTTTGTTTTCAATTGTAGTTACGTTAAGTTCAAACAATAATTTTATACACTTTCAACATTAGACGTAATTTTTGTTATTAAAATATTTGATTGTTGTGTTTTTAATGTTATAACTCGGGAATTTTCTAGTTCGGATATTTTGTAATACGGCAATTTTCTGTCGGGAATTTTGAAATTCATTAATATTATAAACTGTCAGGAATTTTATTGTTCGGGAATTGTACAGAGTCGAGAATTTTATTTTTAGGGATTTTTCAGTCGTTCCGTTATGACTTCCATTTAAAAATTATACAATTTAAAAAAAGCTTCGAATTTCAGGTAATTTAATTTGAAGGCTTTTAATTCAAAATTGTTTCATTACAAACGTTTCAATCTGAAAATTGCGCAAATTTAAAGGTCAATTTAAATTTCTACAATTGTCAAAGATTTAAATTTGAATTTAAAATATTTTTTGAAGTCAAACCTTCAATAGAAATGTTATGAAAAAATAATTTTATTAATAACTAAAAACTGACTAATTTAAAGTTACAAGTGACTGTAGAAATAGTAACTAAGTTACGTTACAAATTACTTGTCTAAAAAAGCAACTAAGTTTCTAAAAAGTTACAAAGAACCTAAGTTTTTCAGTTACTTTGTTACAAGTAACGAGTTCCTACCTAAGACTAAAAATTATACCATTTTAATTCAAATCACCCTTGTCTAATTTTAAATAAAAGGATTAAAAGTTGAAGAATTCCTAATTAAGACCCTATATACTCAATATCCTAATTTTTAAAATAATTTAAACTTCATTTTCTATTTTGTTTACAGTAACAGAGAAAGAGCACTATGAAGAAGTTGTACGAACAGCAGAACAATTTCTATCACCAGCTGAAACTGCTGTACTTAAACTGGGCCTATCTCTTCGAATATATTCAGCTCGAGTTGAAATGTTCTCTCAAATGGCTCAAAATAAAAATGCTTCCCACTTAGGCTGCGATATTTTAGTCGATGTTGGTGGCAAATTCACCTGTTCATTGGAAGACATTGACCGACTTATAGATGAGGTACAAAAAATAATTCATAATTTTTTTTTTCCAGACGTAATTTCATCAGATTTAAATTCATACTCATTTCCCTCTTAATTTTTATAGCAAGAAAAATGAATTTTCAAATAAACAGTTCCCTTTGCAACCAAATAGTTTACTTTAAAACCTGACAGTTGAACTTTTAAGCAAAAGAGGAGAATTTTTAACAAAATATTAAAATTTTCAACCTAATGGACGAATTTTCAAACAAAAAGATTAAACTTCAACCAAATAGTTGAATTTTCAAGCCAAAAAGAGGAATTTTGTAGGAGAGAGTTTAATTTTGAGCAAAAAACGATGAATTTTAAATCTAAAAAGACGAATTTTCTGCCCAAAAACAAAAATGTTCAACAAAAAGATTAATTTTCAACAACAAAACTTATTTTTCGAGCCAGAAAGATGATATTTAATACAAAGCAGAAGAATTTTCAATCCAAAAAGATGAATTTTCAAGAAAATAGTGAAATTTTCAACAAAAAAGTTAACTTTCAATTCTGAAAATTCAACTATTTTGTTGAAGTCATATTTTTTGGTCGAAAATTCAAATGCTTTGTTGAACATTCTTGTTTTTTGGTAGAAAATCCATCCTTTTGGATTGAAAATTATCTTTTCTGTTGAAATTTAAACTTTGTTGAAAAAAAATCGTCTTTTTGGGTTGGAAGCTCAACTTTTTGGTTGAAAATGCAACCGTTTTTGGTTGAAATTTTATCTTTCTGGTTTGAAAATTCTACAATTTGGTTGAAAATTCATCTCTTGATTGAAAGTTAACTTTTTTGTTGAAAATTCATCTTTCTTGCTTGAAAATTAACTTTTTTGTTGAAAAGTCTTCTTTTGTTGGTCGAAAATTCAAATGCTTTGTTGAACATTCATGTTTTTGGGTATAAAATCCATTCTTTTGGATTGAAAATTCATCGTTTTTTTTTTAAATTCATCTCTCTTGATTGAAAGTTATCTTTTTTGTTGAAAATTCAACTTTATTCCAAAAAAATTCATCTTTATGGGTTGATAACTCAACTTTTTGATTGAAAATGCAACCGTTTTTGTTTGAAATTTTATCTTTCTGGTTTGAAAATTCGACAATTTGGTTGAGAATTCAACTACTATTTCATTTAAAGTTCCACTATTTTGTTGAAAAATCTTCTCTTTTTCTTAAAAGTCCAACTATATGGTTTCAAATGAATCTGTTTGGTTAGAAAATCATCCTTCTTGTTTGAAAATTAACTTTTTTGTGGAAAATTAATCTGTCTTGGGTGAAAATTAACCCTTTTGTTAAACATTCGTGTTTTTGGGCAGAAAATTCGTCTTTTTGGACGGAAAGTTTATCTTTTTTGTTTCAAAATTCATCTCTCTTGATTGAAAGTTAACTTTTTTGTTGAAAATTCCACGATTTTGTTGAAAATTAACTTTTTTGTTGAAAAATAATCTTTTTGTTAAACTTTCGTGTTTTTGGGCAGAAAATTCGTCTTTTTGGACAGTGAGTTGATCTTTTTTGATTCAAAATTCATCTCTCTTGATTGAAAGTTAATTTTTTTGTTGAAAATTCCACGATTTTGTTGAAAATTAACTTTTTTGTTGAAAATTAATCTTTTTGTTAAACTTTTGTGTTTTTGGGCAGAAAATTCGTCTTTTTGGACGGAAAGTTGATCTTTTTTGTTTCAAAATTCATCTCTCTTGATTGAAAGTTAACTTTTTTGTTGAAAATTCCATTGTTTTGTTAAAAATTCATCTTTCTTGCTTGAAAGTTACCTTTTTTGTTGATAAGTCTTCTTTTGTTGGTCGAAAATTCAAATGCTATGTTGAACATTCATGTTTTTGAGTATAAAATCCATTCTTTTGGATTGAAAATTCATCGTTTTTGTTTAAAAATTCATCTCTCTGGTTGAAAGTTATCTTTTTTGTTGAAAATTAAACTTTGTTCCAAAAAAAAAAATCGTCTTTTTGGGTTGGAAACTCAACTTCTTGGTTGAAAATGCAACCGTTTTTGGTTGAAATTTTATCTTTCTGGTTTAAAAAGTCGACAATTTGGTTGAGAATTCAACTACTATTTGATTTAAAATTCCACTATTTTGATGAAAATTCTTCTCTTTTGCTTAAAAGTTCAACTATATGGTTTTAAATGAAACTGTTTAGTTGAGAATTCGTCTTTCAAGCTTAAAAATTAACATTTTTGTTGAAAATTCATCTTTCTTGGTTGAAAATTCATCTTTTTGTTAAACATTCGTGTTTTTGGCAGAAAATTCGTCTTTTTGGACGGAAAGTTGATCTTTTTTGTTGCAAAATTCATCTCTCTTGATTGAAAGTTAACTTGTTTTTTAAATTCCACTATTTTGTTGAAAATTCATCTTTCTTGCTTGAAAATTAACTTTTTTGTTGAAAATTAATCTTTTTGTTGAACATTCGAGTTTTTGGGCAGAAAATTCGTCCTTTGAGATTTAAAATTCATCTTTTTTTGCTAAAAATTCAAAGCTCCCCTACAAAATTTGTCTCTTTTGGGCTTGAACATTCAACTATTTGGTTGAAGTTTAAGCTTTTTGTTTGAAAATTCGTCCATTAGGTTGACAATTTTAATATTTTGTTAAAAATTCTCCTTTTTTGCTTAAAAGTTCAACTAGCATGTTTTAAAGTCAACTATTTGGTTGCAAAGGTAACTGTTTAGTTGAAAATTATTTTTTCTTGCTTAAAAAATTAACTTTCTAGTTGAAAATTCATCTTAGTGAAAAATTCAACTCTCTTAATTGAAATTTAACTTTTTTGTTGAAAATGCAACTGTCTTCGAAAAAAACCGTCTTTTGGCTTCAAAATTCAACTATTTGCTTGAAAATATATATATTTTGCTTGAAAGTTCAACTGTTTGGTTGTAAATGAAACTGTTTAGTTGAAAATTCATCTCTCTTCTACAAAATTCGTCGTTTTGACTTGAAAATTCAATTATTTGGTTGAAAATGGAACTGTTTTTGGTTGGAGTTTATTCTTTTTTTTTTTAAATTCGACCACTAAGTCGAAAATTTGACTATTTTGTTAAAAATTCTTCTCTTTTGCTTAAAAGTTCAACAATTTGTTTTTAAAAGAAACTGTTTAGTTGAAAATTTATCTTCCTTGCTTGAAAATTAACTTTTTTGTTGAAAATTCACCTTGGTTGAAAATTCAACTGTTTTGTTTAACATTCGTATTTTCGGGTAGAAAATTCGTCCTTTTGTATTGAAAATTTATCTTTTTTGTTTAAAAAATCATCTCTTTTGTTTGAAAGTTAACTTTTTTGTTAAAAATTCAAACCAGCTTCTACAAAATACGTTTTTTGGCTTGAAAATAAAAACTATCTGCTTGAAAATTTAACTGTTTTTGGGTGAATTTTAATCTTTTTTGTTTGA
This sequence comes from Andricus curvator, assembly GCA_932195095.1. NCBI lineage: Eukaryota > Metazoa > Arthropoda > Insecta > Hymenoptera > Cynipidae > Andricus > Andricus curvator. Next base: position 86,030 of record CAKNYM010048427.1, on the reverse strand, counting down.
AAATTCGACCATTTGGTTGAAAATTCAACTATTTGGTTAGAAATTGCACTATTTTTATGAAAATTCTTCTCTTTTGCTTAAAAGTTAAACTATTTGGTTGTATAAAAAACTGTTTAGTTATAAAATCATCTTTCTTGTTTGAAAATTAACTTTTTTGTTGAAAATTCATCTTTTTGGTTGAAAATTCTTCCTTTTTGTTTCAAAATTCATCTCTCTTGTCTGAAAGTTAACTTTTTTGTTGAAAATTCAACGCTCTTTTACAAAATTCGTCTTTTTGGCTTGAAAATAAATCCATCTGGTTGAAAATGCAACTATTTGGTTATAAATTCCACTATTTTGTTGAAGATTCTTCTCTTTTGCTTAAAAGTTCAACTATTTGGCTGTAAATGAAACTTTTAGTTAAGAATTGATCTTTCTGGCTTAAAAATTAACTTTTTTGTTGAAAATTCATCTTTCTTGGTTGAAAATTAACTTGTTTGTTGAACATTCGTGTTTTTGGCAGAAAATTCATCTTTTTAGACGGAAAGTTTATCTTTTTTGTTTCAAAATTCATGTTTCTTGATTGAAAGTTAATTTTTGTGTTGAAAATTCATCTTTCTAGCTTGAAAATTAACTTTTTGGTTGAAAATTAATCTTTTTGATGAATATTCGTGTTTTTGGACAGAAAATTTGTCCTTTTAGATTTAAATTCTTCTTTTTCTGCTAAAAATTAAACTCTCTCCTACAAAATTCGTCTATTAGGTTGAAAATTTTTATATTTTGTTAAGAATTCTCCTCCTTGAAAATTCATCTTGGTGGAAAAGTCAATTACTTTGTTGAACATTCGTGTTTTTGGGCACAAAATTTGTTCTTTTGGACTGAAAATTCATCAGTTTCGTTTAAAAATTAATTTCTCTTGATTAAAATTTAACTTTTTTGTTGAAAATGCAACTGGCTTCGAAAAAATTCGTCTTTTTGGCTTCAAAATTCAACTATTCGCTTGAAAATTGAGCTATTTGGTTAAAGTTGGTTGTAAATGAAATTGTTTAGTTGAAAATTCATCTCTCTTCTACGAAATTCGTATTTTTTGCTTGAAAATTCAACTATTTGGTTGAAAATGGAACTGCTTTTGGTTGGAGTTTAATCTTTTTTTTTTAATTCATCCACGAAGTTGAAAATTTCACTATTTTGTGAAAAATTCTTCTCTTTTGCTTAAAAGTTCAACAATTTAGTTCTAAAAAAACTGTTTAGTTGAAAATTTTTCTTACTTGTTTGAAAATGAACTTTTCTGTTGAAAGTTCATCTTCGTTAAAAATTCAACTGTTTTGTTGAAGATTCTCCTCTTTTGCTTAAAATTTCAACTATTTGGTTGTAAATAAAACTTTTTAGTTGAAAATTCATCTTTCTGGCTTGAAAATTATCTTTTTTTGTTGAAAATTCAACTCTCTTCTACAAAATTCGTCTTTTTGGCTTGAAAATAAATCTGTCTGGTTGAAAATGCAACTATTTTTGGTTACAGTTTATTCTTTTTTGTTTGAAAATTCGACCATTTGGATGAAAATTCAACTATTTTATTAGAAATTCCACTATTTTGTTGAAAATTCTTCTCTTTTATTGAAAAGTTCAACTATCGGATTGTATATAAAACTGTTTAGTTGGAAAATCATCTTTCTTGTTTGAAAATTAACTTTTTTGTTGAAAGTTCATCTTTTTTGGTTGAAAATTCTTCTTTTTTGTTTCAAAATTCATCTCTATTGTTTGAAAGTTAACTTTTTTGGTTGAAAATTGAACTCTATTCTACAAAATTCGTCTTTTTGGCTTGAAAATAAATCCATCTGGTTGAAAATCCAACTGTTTTTGGTTGAAGTTTAATCTTTTTTTTTTGCAAATTCGACCGTTTGGTTGAAAATTCAACTGTTTGGTTAGAAATTCCATTATTTTGTTGAAGATTCTTCTCTTTTACTTAAAAGTTCAACTATTTGGTTGTATATAAAACTGTTAAGTTGGAAAATCATCTTTCTTGTTTGAAAATTAACTTTTTGGTTGAAAATTCATCTTTTTTTATTGAAAATTCTTGTTTCAAAATTCATCTCTCTTGTTTGAAAATTAATTTTTTTGTTGAAAATTCAACGCTCTTCTCCAAAATTCGTCTTTTTGACTTGAAAATAAATACATCTGGTTGAAAATGCAACTGTTTTTGGTTGAAGTTTAATCTTTTTTGTTTAAAAATTCGAACATTTGGTTGAAAATTCAACTGTTTGGTTAAAAATTTAACTATTTTGTAGAAAAATCATGTTTTCTGCTTAAAAGTTGAACTTTTTGGTTGTAAATGAAAATGTTAAGTCGAAAATTTATCTTTCTGGCTTGAACATTCAACTATTTAGTTGAAGTTTAATCTTTTTGTTTGAAAATTCGTCCATTAGGTTGAAAATTTTAATATTTTGTTAAAAATTTTCCTTTTTTGCCTAAAAGTTCAACTAGCATGTTTTAAAGTAAACTATTTGGTTGTAAAGGGATCTGTTTAGTTGAAAACTCATTTTTCTTGCTTAAAAAATTAACTTTCTAGTTGAAAATTCATCTTAGTGAAAAATTCAACTTGTTTGTTGAACATTCGTGTTTTTGGGCACAAAATGTGTCACTTTGGATTGAAAATTCATCTCTCTTGATTGAAATTTAACTTTTTTGTTGAAAATGCAACTGTATTCGAAAAAATTCGTCTTTTTGGCTTCAAAATTCAACTATTTGCTTGAAAATGGAGCTATTCTGTTAAAGTTGAATTTTCTTTGTTAAAAAATTTAATTTTTTTGTTTAAAATTCAACTTTTTTATTGAAAATTCATCTTTCTTGGTTGAAAATTAACTTGTTTGTTGAATCTTCGTGTTTTTTGGCAGAAAATTCTGCCAATTTGATTGAAGATTCATCTGTTTTGTTTAAAAATTCATCTCTCTTGATTCAAAGTTAATTTTGTTGTTGAAAATTCAACAGTTTATCGTTGAAGTTCAGTCTTTTTTGTTTGAAAATTCGACCATTCGGTTGAAAATTCAACTATTTGGTTAAAAATGTAACTATTTTGTAGAAAATTCATCTTATCTGCTTAAAAGTTCAACTATTTGGTTGTAAATAAAACTGTTTAGTTGAAGATTTATCTTTCTGACTTGAAAATCAATTTTGTTGTTGAAAATTCATCTTTTTTGGTTGAAAATTCTTCCTTTCTTGTTTCAAAATTCATCTCTCTTGGTTGAAAGTTAACTTTTTTGTTGAAAATTTAACGCTCTTCTACAAAATTCGTCTTTTTGACTTGAAAATAAATCCATCTGGTTGAAAATGCAACTGTTTTTGGTTGAAGTTTAATCTTTTTTTTTTGCAAATTCGCCCGTTTGGTTAAAAATTCAACTATTTGGTTAGAAATTCCACTATTTGTTGAATATTCTTCTCTTCTGTTTAAAAGTTCAACTATTTGGTTATAAATGAAACTGTTTAGTTGAAAATTTATCTTTCTGGCTTGAAAATTAATTGTGTTATTGAAAATTTATCTTTCTTGTTTGAAAATTAAATTTGTTGATAAAAAATTCATCTCTTCGGGTTTAAAAGTCAACTGTGATCTAAAAAATTGTACTTTTTAGCTTGACAACTCAACTCTTTTGTTAAAAATGCAATATATTTCGACTTGAAATCTTAGGAATTCAAAGCGTTTTATATGGAATTCAACATGGTACCTACATTAATTTCATTTTAAAGAATTTATTCTCCTATTTTCTTGAAAAATTACCCTATTTCCCCTCTTTTGATAGCATTTTAGGCCGTGAAGTCTGTTTCATAACTGATTTAAATTTTTCAGGATGACTGGAAACACATAGACACCTACAGTATAGACCACTTTTACCTAGGAAAACAACAAACCGACAAAACGATCATATTGTACGGACAAGTAGGAACCAAAGGTTTTATTCAGTTTCACGAAAAGCTGAAGTCCGTCGCCGAAACTAAAGAAATCAACTACATTCTTCGTCATTATGTTACAGTAAGAACATCCTTCGATTTGAACCAAATTTTCATCTGCGAACCGCAAAGCATTGTTTATAACTCTTTTTTAAATTATAGAACAGACCTAATAGAAGGTTGCGTTTATCCGGTTACGGAGTAGAACTACAAATGAAATCTACAGAGTATAAAGCAACCGATGATTCGGATATTAAAGATAATTCGAAGGAGGGTACGGATGAATCGAACGAAGGCGTTGAGGAATTAGACGGAATCAACTTTTCAATCTTAAAGTAATTTTCCAAATTAAATATTTAATTTAGATTTTAAAGTTACAATTCCATTTAACATTCTCTCTATTTTTCAGGAAACTCTATCCGGACCAACAGGAAGAACTTGATCAGTTGCAAAATCATCTTTTGGAAACTAGTCACGAGATTGGGGCTTTGAAAGTCTGGCAGTTTCAGGAACTAAGTCACCAGGCGGCAGAGAGAATAATGAATTCGCCGCCTAATGAAGCCATCAAAGTCCTGACTGATATCGCTCAAAATTTTCCAATGCAGGTCTGTAGGAGGCAAAGTTTTTCCTAAAATGTTGATAGTCACAGGCCTCAGACTCACCACACTATTGACACTGTTTGACACTTTTTTGAGCGATTTCACTATACACTTTTTTCTCACAATTGTCCGCTAATACCATCTCACGTAATTTTTGAGGACTAAATTTTTTTCGTGAATATTAATATAAATTTTACATTTATATATTTAAAATTTTATATTTTATATTAACAGGGTGGCGACTTGACCGGGAAACCGGGAAATGACCTGGAATTTTATTGACCGGGAAATGACCGGGAATTTAATTTAAAAACCGGGAATTTACTTCTGATCATAGCAAAATTCAAGAAATATAATTTCACTTGGAACAGGGAATGTTTTACATGGAATGGGAAATTTTTAAAGGAATTATAATTCGGATTGAGAAAAAAGGAATTTTTAAAAATCCCTCTTTCAAGTCAGAATTCGTCACAATTTGAAAGTTCCCTCTTCTAAATTTTAGGTAATAAAAGTACTTCAAGCAGTTTTCAGAGTAGAAGTAGAATTTCAAAGAAGAAATATTTCTGAATTATAATAGAATTTTTTTTTACATTGTTCGTTGCGAATTCATCGTTTTTTAGTTAGAAATTCAACTACTGGGTTAAAAGTTAAACTTTTGTTAAAAATTAATTTATCTTTTTTTGATGAAAATTCAACTATTTGGTTGAAAATTGATATTTTTCATTTAATAATTAAACTATTTGTTTGAAAATGCATGTCCTTTGTGGAAAATTCATCTATTTTTGTAGTCAATTAAACTTTATGGTTGACAATTCATCTTTATGACATAAAATAAAACTATTCCAGTTGAAGATTCATCATTTTATTTAAAAATTCACCAGTTTGGTTGAAAATGAATTTCTTTAAACGAAAATTTAACTGTTCCATTCTGAGTTGAAAATTAAAATTTTCAAGTTCGGAATTCCACAATTTGGATAAAAATTTGTCTTTTTAATTGAAAATTTAACTATTCCGATGAAAATTCATGTATTTTGTTAAAAAATCGATTTTTTTGTTGGTGAAAAATTATCTTATCTTTCTTTGAAAGTTAATCTTCTTGTTTGAAAATTCTTCTTTTCGGTTAAAAATTCAAGTATTCCAGTCAAATATTTATTATTTTAGTTGAAAACTCATCTTTTAGGTTTGAAATAAAATTATTTGGTTAAAAGTTAAGCTCTTTTGTTAAAAATTAATTTTTTTTTCAGTTGAAAATCCATCGTTTTAATTAAAAATTCATTTCTTTGGTTGAAAAATGAGCTGTTTGATTGAAAATTTGTTTTTTCGTTGGATGTTTTTTGGTTGAAAATTATTATTTTTATCAACTGAAAATGTAACTATTAATCCAGTTGAATATTTCATAATTTTAGTTCAAAATTCATGTCTTTGGTTGAACATTAATTTTTTACTAAAAATTTGATTATGCAATTTTTGGTTGAAAAATTATCTTTGTTAGTTGAAAATTCGTCTTT
>CAKNYM010048427.1:15542-31107 GCA_932195095.1 Andricus curvator | reverse complement strand
ATTTGGGAATGTTCCAATTCGGGAATTTTATTATTCGAAAATTTTATCATTCGGGAAATTTATTGTTTGGGCATTTTACTATTCAGAAATTTCATTATTCGGGAATTTTTCATTTAGGTAATATTAAAAACTGTTCGGAAATTTTATTATTCGTGAATTTTCCAATTCGGGAATTTTATTATTTGGAAATTTTATTATACAGGAATTTTGTTATTCGGGAATATTATAAACTGATCGCAAATTTTATTATTCGGGAATTTTATTATTCGAAAATTTTATTATGCTGGAATTTTCAAATTCGGTAATATTATAAACTGTCGGGAATTTCATTATTCGGGAATCTTATTATTTTTATTAATTCGGTAATATAACAAACTGTTCGGAAATTGTATTATTCGGGAATTTTTCCATTCGGGAATTTCATTATTCGGGAATCTTATTATTCGGAAATTTTATTATTCGGGAATTTTAAAATTCGGTAATATAACAAACTGTTCGGAAATTGTATTATTCGGGAATTTTTCCATTCGGGAATTTTATTATTCGAGAATTTTATTATGCGGAAATTTTCAAATTCGGTAATATTATAAACTGTCGGGAATTTCATTATTCGGGAATTTTATAATTCGAGAATCTTATTATTAGGAAATTTTATTATTCAGAAATTTTATTATTCGGAAATATAACAAACTGTTCGGAAATAGTATTATTCGGGAATTTTCCCATTCGGCAATTTTATTATTCGAGAATTTTTATTATTCGAAAATGTTATTATGCGGGAATTTTCAAATTCGTTAATATTATAAACTGTCGGGAATTTCATTATTCGGAAATTTTATAGTTTGGGAATTTTATTATTCGGCAATTTTCCAATTCGGTAATATTATAAACTGTTCGAAAATTTTATAATTCGGGAATTTTATAATTTGGAAATTTTATTATTCGGAAATTTTACAGTGTCGGGAATTTTCTTTTTCGAGATTTTTCAGTCATCTCCAAGAAACTGCACAAAAATCATAATTAGCGCCAAAAACTCACAAAAACCAATTTTTGACTTATATGGTTTATATTTTGTTTATTATTATTAATATTAATATTAATAGTAATAATAATATTAGATTTAAAAAGTAATTATTCATTTGTATTCTATAGCTAATTGTGAAGAGAAGTGTTGAGTTTCAGCTCGATTCACCTAATATTGACGATTCTGAATAAAATTTACAAAAAAGTCTTTTTTTCTTACGTGAAATACGTGTTGAACTTCATGGGGCTTGCGGAACCTCTAAATATATTTTTTTAACTCATTTTTTTTGTAGATTCGAACAAATTTTGGGGCGATATGCATGAAAATACGCAAAAAAAATTTTTTTGGTCCACCCTAATAATGAATCAACTCAACTGATGGTTTCAGATCATAACTTCTTTCTGTTCTCTCTTTGTTCATAGCTTTTCCATATTTTGGTAAGCTTTCCATCAAATTTAGTAGAGACGTAGGTTTCTTAAAATCAAAGGTTCTTCAAGATTAAAATAAAAATAAGTACTAATTTGAAATTCTAAATTGTGACAGGACATTTACAAATGAAGAGTCTGAGGATCAGGATGAAAAGATCAACATCTTTTCCCTCGCTTCTGGCCACTTGTACGAACGCTTTTTGAAAATTATGATGCTGAGTGTAATCAAACATACCAAGACTCCTGTTAAGTTCTGGTTTTTGAAAAACTATTTATCCCCAACATTAAAAGTAAGTTCCTTTCTGAATACCCTCAAACGGGGTAATTTCTGACATGTGCGGTAAATTCGGACATTCCTAAATTGATAGTTTAAATTACTTATGGTGGGTGGTTTTAACCACAATCTAGAAAAATTGAAGAAAAATTTGAAATTATTCTTTAGAATTCACCCTGAATTCTTATTAATTTATCCTGACTTCTTCTAAATTTACTAAATTCTACTTAATTCAATGAATTTTTTAAATCTTGAAATATTTTTATTTAATTGATCCTGAAATATTTTAAAGTTTTTTTTTCAAATTCCTTGGCATTTTCACGATCTTTAAAAAACTTTAAAGGATTTTTAATATTTTAGGTTATTTTAAAAAATTACAAAGAAATTTGTAATGGATTTCAGTAATTGAATGGGATTTAAAGGGTTTTCAGGGTATTTGAAAAGACTCCGAAAAAATTTTTAATAGATTTCATCCATTTGAAGGGATTTTAAAAATTTTAGGGTATTTTCAAAACGTCTAAGGCATTTTCAAGAGCTTTTAATTTGTAATATTTTAGGGAATTTTAAAAGATTCCAAGGAATTTTTTATTAATTTCAATTATTTGAAAGGATTTTCATGCGTTATATATATTTTAGGATATATATATATATATATTTATATATATTTAATATTTTAGGATAAAGGTTTTGTTTGCATTTAAGAAGATATGAAACGATTTTACAAGACCTAGACGTTTTTAAGATATTTTTAAAGATTTCACAGGATTTTATAAGATTTCCGTCGATTTCAGTGATTTTAAGGGATTTTAAAGGTCTCAAGGGATTTTAATAAATTTTTCAACATTTCAAGAAATATCGCCATATTTCATAGTATTTAACGGGATTTAATAATATTTTAGTGGATTTTAAAGAATTTATTCAAGAGAAGTGAGGTATTTTATAGGGTTTCTAAGATTTGGACAAATTTGAAATTATTCTTTAGAATTCACCCTGAATTCTTTTAATTCTTTGGAATTCTTTGGAATTTTCTAATTCACTTGAATTATTCTAAATTTGCTCAATTCTACTTCATTCAATGGATTTTTTTTATATTGAAAAGTTTTTATTTCATTGATCCTGAGGATCAATTGACAAAATGATCAAAGAATTTTAAATATTTTAAAGTCTTTTTTCAAATTCCTTGGCATTTTCAAAATCTTTAAATTTTTTTAAAGATTTCAAAGGATTTAAAATATTTTAGGTTATTTTAAAAGATCACAAAGAAATTTTTAATGGATTTCAGGAATTTAATGGGATTTAAAAGGATTTGAAATATTTGAAGGGCATTGTGAAAGCTTCTCAGGCATTTTCAAGAGTTTTAAAAAGTTTCAAGGGATTTAAAAAGATATCAAAGAATTCGAAATATTTGAGGAAATTTTAAAAGATTCCCAGATCTTTTTTTATTTATTTCAATAGTTTGAAGGGATTTCAAAGACTTTTAAGTATTTTAGGGTATTTTCAAAGATTCCGATAAATTTTTAATAGATTCCATCCATTTGAAGGGATTTTTAAAATATTAGGGTATTTTCAAAACTTCTAAGGCATTTTCAAGAACTTTTAATTTGAAATATTTTAGGGAATTTCAAAAGATTCCAAGGAATTTTGTATTAATTTCAATAATTTGAAGGGATTTTAATGCGTTTGAAATATTTTAGGATAAAGACTTTTTGTTGAATTTCGGAATATATGAAACGATTTTACAGGACTTGGAAGGTTTTAAGATATTTTTAAAGATTTCACAGGATTTTATAAGATTTCCGTCGATTTCAATTATTTTTAGGGATTTTAAAGCTCTCAAGCTATTTTAATAAATTTTCCACAATTTCAGGAAATATCTCCATATTTAATAGAATTTCACGGGATTTAATAATATTTTAGTGGATTTTAAACAATTTATTCAAGAAAAGTGAGGTATTTCTTAGGGTTTCTAAGATTTGGAAAAATTTGAAATTATTCTTCAGAATTCACAATGAATTCTTCTAAATTTACTTAATTCTACTTAATTCAATGGATTTTTTTAATTTTGAAAAGCTTTTATTTAATCGATCCCGGGGATCCATTGACAAAATGATCAAAGGATTGAAATATTTTTAACTCTTTTTTCAAATTCCTTGGCTTTTTCAAGATCTTTACAAAATTTAAAAGGATTTTAAATATTTTAGCTTATTTTAAAAGATTACAAAGACATTTTTAATGGATTTCAGTAATTTAATGGGATTTAAAAGGATTTGAAACATGTATTGTGAAAGCTTCAGGCATTTTCAAGAGTTTTAAAAAGTTTCAAGGGATTTCAAAAGATATCAAAGAATTCGAAATATTTGAGGAAATTTTAAAAGATTCCCAGAACTTTTTTTATTTATTTCAATAGTTTGAAGGGATTTCAAAGACTTCAAAATATTTTAGGATTTTTAAAAAGATTTCAAGGCATTTTCAAGAGATTCAAACAGTTTCAAGGGATTTCCAAGAATTTTAATAATTTTAAAGGATTTAAAAAAATTTGCATGCGGTTTTAAATAATTTCATAGAATGTTGAAAGATATGGAAGGATTTTACAGGACCTGTAGGGTTATAGGATATTTTAAAAGATTTATTCACAAGAAGTGAGGGATTTTGTAGGGTTTTAAAGATTTCAAGAGATTTTCAAATATTTTTTGCAATACATTTGGAATTCTTCCTGAATTCTTGTTAATTTATCCTTAATTCTTTTAAATCCTTTTGAATTTTTGTAAAAAAAAATTTATTTAATTCATCGTGAAGTCCTTCAAACTCGCCTTAAATTCTTAGGCATGTCATCAAATTCTTTTGAATTCTCTTTAATTTTTCTAAACTCATTTCAAACTTACTCAATTCAGTGAATTTTTTTATATTTTTGAATTGTTTGGAATTCCCTTGATTGTTATTTAAATTCAGTTTGATTTTTTATGAATTTCATCGAATTCTTCTCGTTTCCCTGAAATTCATCTATATTCACTCAAATGTTATTGAAATAAATGGATTTTTTCGATTTTAACAAATTTGTCCAATTCATACGAATTTTTTGGAATTTCACTTGAATTGTTTTGTAGTCATTAGTCACTTTTTGATAAGAAATTAGTATGGTTTCAAAGATTTGAAGAGATTTGAAATTATTTTTTGGAATTTACCCTGAATTCTTTTAAATTCTTTAGAATCCTCTTGAATTTTTTAATTTATTTGAATTCTTCTAAATTCACTCAATTCTACTTAATTCAATGGATTTAAAACAAAAATTTAAGTTTTTATTTAATTGATCCTGAAGTCTTTTAGCCTCACCTTGAATCCTTATGCATTCCATCATATTCTTTTGAATTCCATGAATTTTTCTAAGCTCATTTCAAAGTTACTGAAGTCAACGAAGATTTTTCATATCTATTTTTAAATTGTTTTCAATTAATTTGATTTTTTTAAATTTAACTTGAATTTAAAAGGTAATGAAAAATAAAATAATGTATTAATCGAATATTCTTCTATTTTATCTTAAATTTCTCTAAATTCATTCCAATTTTACGGAAATCAATAGAATTTTTTTGATTTAAAAAATTTTTCCAATACATTTGAATTCTTTTGAATTTAACTTGAATTGTTTTGAAGTTTTATGAATTTATCCTGAATTTCTTACCCTTTGAGGCACTGTAAGGCCTGCTATCAATTTAGGAAATTTAGGGATGTACGAATTTACCCCACATGTCCGAAATTACCCCGTTTGATGGTAATTATCGATTAAAAATCTTAATTTTTACAATTCATTTTTTCTTCTGCAGGATTTTCTGCCACACATGGCGAAGACCTACGGTTTTGAATATGAACTTGTACAATACAAATGGCCCCGTTGGCTTCACCAGCAGACCGAAAAGCAGAGGACGATTTGGGGCTACAAGATCCTATTTTTGGATGTTCTGTTTCCTCTCGATGTGAAGAAAATCATTTTCGTCGACGCTGATCAGGTAATTAAGAATTAATTACTATTATTATTAATTAATGAGAATTTTTAAATAAGCTTCCAAACAGGGCCTAAAATGTTTCAAATTTTAGATTACAAGCCTTTTTTATGCCCCCCTCACTTACAAGAAGAAGATAAAACATTTTTTTAACTGTATCGATAACAGGCTTCACAGGCTAAAATGCTCTGAAAACAGGAAAAATAAGGAGATTTTTCACAAAAATTGGGAAATAATTTCTTTTAAATCAAAATTTTTTTGATAGAATTCAATATAGTTATTAAATTCAATTTGAAACGCTTTAAATCCCTAAACTTTCAAGCAAAAATGTTGCATTTTTAACAAAATAGATGAACTTTCCACCAAAAAATATAAATTTTCAACCAAAAATGGAACAGGCAAATTTTCAATTTAAAACATTATTTTTCAACAAAAAAGCTAGTTTTCAACAAAGTGATTAGACTTTCAACCAAAGAGATGAATTTTCAACTAAAACAGGGTGTCAACTTACCTGGGAAACCTTGAAATATTAGGGAGTAATTAAAAATAAATCTTTCTGTGTTGAAAATTCAACTACTTTGTTAAAAGTTCAATTATTTGGTTGGAAATTCAATTGTTTCGTAGAAAACTAATTTTTTGGGGGGAAATTCAACCATTTTGTTAGAAAATTAATTTTTTTGTTACAAATTAATATTTTTTGGTCGTAAATTCAACTATTTGGTTAAAAAGGGACTTTTTTTTAATTCATACTTTTGGGTTTAAAATTTAATTGTTTGTTAGATAATTAGTTTTTTTTTTGGTTAAAATTAAAACTTTCTAAGTTGAAAATTCAACTATTTTGTTACAAATTTAATTATTTGATGGAAAATTCAATTTTGTTGTAGAAAACTAATTTTTCGGGGGAAACAATTCAACCATTTTGTTAGAAAATTAACTTTTTTGTTAACAATTAATATTTTTGGTCGTAAATTCAACTATTTGGTTGAAAATTGACTTTTTTGTTAAAAATTCATATTTTCGGGTTTCAAATTTATTTTTTTTTAGCTAATTTGTTTTTTTGAGGGTTAAATGTAAAACTTCCATGGTTGAAAATTTAATTATTATGTTGAAAATTATCTTTTTTGTCGAAAATTCCTATTTTCGGGTTGAAAATTCAATTTTTTTCTAGAAAATTCGTTTTTTCTGGGTTAAAAATAAAACTTTCTAAGTTGAAAATTCAACTATTTTGTTAAAAATTTAATTATTTGATGGAAAATGCAATTGTTTAGTAGAAAGCTAATTTTTTGGCAAAAAATTCAACTATTTTGTTATAAAATTAACTTTTTTGTTAAAGATTCATATCTTTTGGTCGTAAGTTCAACTATTTAGTTGAAAATTGACTTTTTTGTCGAAAATTCATATTTCTGGGTTTAAAATTAAATTTTTTGTTAGATAATTCATTTTTTGGGGGTTAAACATAATACTTCCATGTTTGAAAATTTAACCATTTTGTTGAAAATGATCTTTTATGTAGAAAATTCTTATTTTCGGGTTGAAAATTTAATTCTTTTGTAGATGAAAGATTCAACTTTTTGGTAGAAAATTTAACTATTTTGTTGAAAATTCGTCTTCTTGGTTTGAACATGATTTTTTTTAACTGAAAATTGCACTAATCTAGTTGAGTATTCCATCATTTTCGTTGAAAATTCGTCTCTTTGGTAGATTTTTTTCGTTTTCAACAGAAAATTTAACTATTCAATTTCTTGTTGAAAATTTATCTTTTTTACTTAAAAATTCATGTATTTTATTAAAAATTGATCCTTTTTTAATGAAAATTCAACTTTTTGATTGAAAATTTATCTTTTTTTTTAGTTGAAAAGTCAACTATCTGGATGAAAATTCGTCTTTTTCATTGAAATTAAATTTTTTTAACTGAAAATTTGATTAATTCAGTTGAATATTCCATTATTTTCGTGGAAAATTCGTCTCGTTTGTTGATTTTTTTTTTTTAACGGAAAATCTATTTCATTTTTGGTTGAAAATTGATCTTTTTTAGTTAAAAATTCAAATATTTTATTGGAAATTGATCTTTTTTAAATGAGCATTCAACTATCTGGATGAAAATTCATGTATTTTGGTGAAAATTTGTCTTTTTGGGGAAAAATTAATCTTCTTGGTCGAAAATTAATTTTTTTTAAAAGAAAATTTACCTAATCCAGTTGAATATTCCATGTTTTTAATTGAAAATTCATCTTTTTCTTTGAAATTCAAATTTTTTAACTAAAAAATTCGTCTCTTTGGTTGCTAATTTTTTGTTCTTAACTGAAAATCTAACTATTCAATTTTTGGTTGAAAATTTATCTTTTTTACTTGAAAATTCATGTATTTTTGTGAAAATTAGTCTTTTTTAGTTTTAGAAAATTTAACTATTTTGTTGAAAATACGTTTTTTAGAGTTGAAAATTAATTATTTTTAACTGGAAATTTAACTATTCAATTTTTGGTTGATAATTGATCATTTTAGTTAAAAATTCAACTTTTTTATTGAAATTCATGTATTTTGTGGAAAATTAGTCTTTTTTGGTAAACAATTAATCTTCTTGGCCTAAAATTATTATTTTTTAAATGAAAATTTACTTAATCCAGTTGAATATTCCATGTTTTTAATAAAAAATTAATTTTTTTTGTTGAAATTAAATTTTTCAAATTGAAAATTTAATTAATTCAGTTGAATATTACATCATTTTCGTGGAAAATTCGTCTCTTCAGTTGAAAACTTTTTGGTTTCAACTGAAAGTTTAACTATTAAATTTTTGGTTAAAAATTTATCTTCGTCGTTGAAAATTTATCTTTTTCGTTGAAATTTCAACTATTCCAGTAGAAGATTCCTATTTTTAGTTGAAAATTCATCACTTTGTTGGAAAATTTAACGATTTTGTTGAAAATTCGTTATTTTATGGTTGAAAATTAATTTTTTTTAACTGAACATTTATCTATTCCATGTTTGGTTGAAAATTTATCTTTTTTAGATAAAAATTCAACTATTTTATTGAAAATTGATCCTTTTTGAATGAAAATTCAACTTTTTTATTGAAAATTGATCTTTTTTAGTTGAAAATTCAACTGTCTGGATGAAAATTCATGTATTTTTGTTGAAAATTCGTCTTTTTCGTTGAAATTAAATTTTTTTAACTGAAAATTTGATTAATTCAGTTGAATATTCCACCATATTCGTGGAAAATTCGTCTCGTTGGTTGCATTTTTTTTTCTAACGGAAAATCTATTTCATTTTTGGTTGAAAATTTCTCTTTTTTAGTTAAAAATTCAAATATTTTATTGAAAATGGATCTTTTTTAAATGAGAATTCAACTATCTGGATGAAAATTCATGTATTTTGGTGAAAATTCGTCTTTTTGGGGAAAAATTAATCTTCTTGGTCGAAAATTAATTTTTTTTAAATGAAAATTTAACTATTTCATTCTTGGTTGAAAATTTATCTTTTTTAGTTAAAAATTCAACTATTTCATTGAAAATTGATCTTTTTAAATGAAAATTCAACCATTTAATTGAAAATCGATCTTTTTTTAATTGAAAATTCGTATTTTTTGGTAGAAAATTCATCTTCTTCGGTAGAGTTTCATCTATCATTTAATTTATTTAATTCAGTTGAATATTATATCATTTTCGTGAAATTTTCATAAATTTCAATTTTAGGTCCTGCTTCAAAAATGGAATTTTACGAATCTTGCTATTATTTTAGGTCGTCAGGGCGGATTTGCAAGAACTGGTAGATATGGATTTAGGAGGAGCTCCCTATGCCTATACTCCTTTCTGTGAGAGCAGAAAAGAAATGGACGGATTCCGTTTCTGGAAACAAGGATACTGGAGAAATCACCTTCAAGGGCGTTCCTATCATATCAGCGCTTTGTACGTCGTCGATTTAAAACGTTTCCGACGAGTCGCAGCGGGAGATAGATTAAGAGGACAGTATCAAGCTTTAAGCCAAGATCCGAACAGTCTTTCCAATTTGGATCAGGTCTCTGTTTTCAAAATGTTTTCCTAACTTTCTTTCTTTTGAATTTTTTCTTTAAGGTACCCTCGAACGGGGTAATTTCGGACACGTGGGGGAAATTTGGACACCCTTAAATTTCCTATATTGATAGGATAAATTACTTAAAACTGTTCCAAGGTGAAGTTAGAAGAATTCAAGTGAATGAAAAAATTCAAGAGAATTCTAAAGAATTTAAAAGAATTCAGGATAAATTCCAACAAAAAATTTCAAATCTCTTCAAATCTTTGAAACCATACTAATTTCTTATCAAAAAGTGACTAATGACTACAAAACAATTCAAGGGAAATTCAAACAAATTCATATGAATTGGATAAATTTATTAAAATCGAAAAAATCCATTTATTTCAGTAACATTTGAGTGAATATAGAGGAATTTAAGTGAAACGAGAAGAATTCGATGAAATTCATAAAAAATCAAACTGAATTTAAATAACAATCAAGGGAATTCAAAACAATTCAAAAATATGAAAAAATTCATTGAATTGAGTAAGTTTGAAATGAGTTTAGAAAAATTAAAGAGAATTTAAAAGAATTTAATGACATGCCTAAGAATTTAAGTCGAGTTTAAAAGGCTTCACGATGAATTAAACAAAAACTATTGTAGATAAATTCAAAAAGATTCAAAAGAATTAAGAATAAATTAACAAGAATTCCAAATGTATTGCAAAAAAAATATTTTCTTGGAATCTTTGAAATCTATTAAAATATTAGAAAATCCCGTGAAATTACATGAAATCTGATGATGCTTCCTGAAATCCTGGAAAATTTATTAAAATACCTTGAGAGCTCTTAAAACCCCATAAAATCATTAAAATCCTCGGAAATCTTATAAAACTCCTTGAAATCTTTTAAAATATCCTGTAACCTTACAGGTCTTGTAAAATCCTTCCATATCTTCCGAAATTCTATTAAATTATTTAAAACCGCATGCAAATTTTTTTAAATCCCTTAAAATTATTAAAACCCTTGGAAATCCCTTGAAACTGAAAATGGCTTGAAATCTTTTAAAATATTTAAAAGTCTTTGAAATCCCTTCAACCTATTGAAATAAATAAAAAAAGTTCTGGGAATCTTTTAATATTTCCTAAAATATTTCGAATCTTTTGATATCTTTTGAAATCCCTTGAAAGTTTTTAAAACTCTTGAAAATGCCTGCCTGGGAAGCTTTCACAATACCCTCAAATATTTCAAATCCTTTTAAATCCCATTAAATTACTGAAATCCATTAAAAAATTCTATGTAATCTTTTAAAATAACCTAAAATATTTAAAATCCTGTAAAAAGTTTAAAAATTTTTTTAAGATCTTGAAAATGGCAAGGAATTTGAAAAAAGACTTTAAAATATTTCAAATCCTTTGATCATTTTGTCAATTGTTCCTCAGGATCAATTAAATATAAACTTTTCAAAAATAAAAACATCCATTGAATTAAGTAGAATTGAGTAACTTTAGAAGAATTCAAGTGAATTCAAAAATTCAAAAGAATCCCAAAGAATTAAAAGAATTCAGGATAAATTAATAAGAGTTCAGGGTGAATTCCAAAGAATAATTTCAGTTTTTTCCAAATCTTAGAAACCCTACGAAATACCTCACTTCTCTTGAATAAATTCTTTAAAATCCACTAAAATATTATTAAATCCCGTGAAATTCTATGAAATATGGCGATATTTCTTGAAATTTTGGAAAATGTATTAAAATACCTTGAGAGCTTTAAAATCCCTAAAAATCATTGAAATCGACGGAAATCTTGTAAAATCCTGTGAAATCTTTAAAAATATCTTAAAACCTTCTAGTCCTTTAAAATCGTTTCATATCTTCCGAAATGAAAAAAAAAGTCTTTATCCTAAAATATTTCAAACGCATTAAAATCCCTTCAAATTAATGAAATAAAAAATTCCATGGAATCTTTTAAAATTCCCTAAAATATTTCAAATTAAAAGCTCTTGAAAATGCCTTAGAAGTTTTGAAAATACCCTAAAATTTTAAAAATTCCTTCAAATGGATGAAATCTATTAAAAATTTATCGGAATCTTTTAAAGTACCCTAAAATACTTCAAAGTCTTTGAAATCCCTTCAAAATATTGAAATAAATAAAAAACTTCTGGGAATCTTTTAAAATTTCATAAAATATTTCGAATCCTTTGATATCTTTTGAAATCCCTTGAAACTTTTTAACAATTTTGAAAATGCCTGCCTGGGAAGCTTTCACAATACCCTTAAATATTTCAAACCCTTTTAAATCCCATTAAATTACTGAAATCCATTAAAAATTTATTTGTGATCTTTTAAAATAACCTAAAATATTTAAAATCCTTTAAAATCTTTAAAAATTTTTTAAAGATCTTGAAAATGCCAAGAAATTTAAAAAAAGACTTTAAAATATTTCAAATCCTTTGATCATTTTTTCAATTGATCCTCAGGTTCAATTAAATAAAAACTTTTCAACATTAAAAAAATCCATTGAATTAAGTAGAATTGAGTAAATTTAGAAGAATTCAAGTGAATTCAAAAGGTCAAAAGAATTCCAAAGAATTAAAGAAATTCAAGATAAATTAATAAGAATTCAGGGTGAACTTCTTGAAAAAATTCTTTAAAATCCACTAAAATATTATTAAATCCCGTGAAATTCTATGAAATATGGCGATATTTCTTGAAATCGTGGAAAATTTATTAAATTCCTTGAGAGCTTTAAAATCCTTAAAAATCACTGAAATCGACGGAAATCTTATAAAATCCTGTGAAATCTTTAAAAATATCTTAAAGCCTTCTAAGTCCTGTAAAATCGTTTCATATCTTCCGAAATTCAAAAAATTTCTTTATCCCAAAATATTTCAAGCGCATTAAAATCCCTTCAAATTAATGAAATTAATACAAAATTCCTTGGAATCTTTTAAAATTGCCTAAAATATTTCAAACTAAAAGCTCTTGAAAATGCCTTAGAAGATGCTTCCTCTTGAAGATTATCTTTTTAGTTATAAATTTTATTATTTGTTTGAAAATTCAACAATTTTGTTGAAAAGTAATTCTTTTTGGTTGAAAATTCAACTGTTTTGTTGAAAATTCGTCTTTGAGGATTGAAAATTCAAACATTTCCGTAGAAAAGTTACTCTATGTTTAAAATTCATATCGTAGTGTTGAAAATTCAACTATTTTTTTGAAAATTTGTCTTTTTAATGTAAACATTCATTTATTTTAGTAGAAATTGCATCTTTTTCGGATAAAAATGCAACTTTTTTGTTAAGAATTCTTCATTTTGAGTTAAAACTTCAACTATTTTCGTAGAAAATTTACTTTTTTCAAATTCATATCTTAGTGTGGAAAATTCAACAGAAATCTTTATTGGATGAAAATTCAAACTATTTTTTTGTTGTTGAAAATTTGAATTTTGAATTTTAAAATCAATCTATTTTAGTAGAAATTGCATCTTTCTTGGAGCAAAATGCAACTGTTTGGTTGAAAATAGAACAATTTTGTTAAAAAGCCATCCTTTTTGGTTGAAAATTCAACTGTTTTGTTAAAAATTCGTCTTGTTGGGTTAAAAATTCAACTACTGTTTTCATGGAAAATTTACTTCTTGTTTAAAACTCGTATTTTAATATTGAAAATTACAAGAAAAATCTTTTTTGGATGAAAATTAAACAATTTTTGGAAAATTTGTCTTTCTAATTTAAGAATTCATATATTTTATTAGAAATTGCATCTTTCTTGGATAAAAATGCAACTGTTTTTTTTTAAATTCGTCTTTTTCGGTTGAAAGTTCAAATATTTACGTAGAAAATTAACTTTTTATTTGAAATTCACATCTTAGTGTTGAAAATTTAACTGAAATCTTTTTTGGATGAAAATTCAACTTTTTTTTTAATTTGTCTTTTTAATTTAAAAATTCATCTCTTTTGGTAGAAATTGCATCTTTCTTGGAGAAAAATGCAACTGTTTGGTTTAAAATTCAACAATTTTGTTAAAAAGTCATCCTTTTTGTTGAAAATTCAACTGTTTTGTTGAAAATTAGTCTTTTTGGTTTGAAAATTCAGCTATTTTCGTAGAAAATTTACTTCTTGTTTAAAACTCATATTTTGATACTGAAAAGTCAAACTAAAATCTTTTTTTGATGAAAATTTAACAATTTTTTGAAAATTTGTCTTTTTAAGTTAAAACTTCATCTGTTTCAGTAGAAATTGCATTTTTCATGTATAAAAATTGCAACTGTTTGGTTGAAAATTCAACAATTTTTTTAAAAAGTCATGGTTCTTGGTTGAAAATTCGTCTAGTTGTGTCGAAAATTTCACTATTTTCGTAGAAAATTTACTTCTTGTTTAAAACTCATATTTTGATATTGAAAAGTCAATAAAATCTTTTTTGGATGAAAATTTCATTTTTCTTGGATAAAAATGCAATTGTTCGGTTGAAAATTAATCTTCTTTGCTTGAGGATTCAACTACTTTGTTTAAAATTTTTGGTTGAACCAGTTTGTCAAGAAATAACTTTTTTGTTGAAGATTCATATTTTTAGTTGGAAATTCATCTCTTTGGTTGAAAGTTTAACTATTTTGTTGAAAATTGATCTTTTATTTAAAAATTCAACTTCGTGAGTAAAATCTAAACTACTTTGTTGAAATTTTATTTTTGTTCATGAAGGTTTATCTCATTGGTTGAAAATTTCACTATTTTATTAAAAATTATATTTTTTTTCTAAAAATTCATATTTTTCGGTTGAAAATTATATTTTTTACAGAAAATTCATTTTTGGCTTGAAGGTTCGACAATTTAGATAAACTTTTTTTTCGTGACTGAAAAATCTTTATTTGTTGAAATGTCGTCTTCTTGGTTTTAAAAATCCCTTTTTTTTATGAAATTTAATTTTTTTGTTTGAAATATCAACTATTACACTTTCTTCTTGAGACTTCATCTTTTTAAATTGAAAATTCAATTATTTTGTTAAAAATTTAATTATTTTGTTGAAAATTCAAGTTTTTTTAAAAGTAATCTTTTATAGTAGAATTTTTTTTTAATACATAAATTTAAAAATTTTCATTTTGTATCTGAAATATTGGTTTGTTCCGTTTATGAAAGACCTTATTTCAAAGAATATTACAAGATTAAAATGCTGGTATTTTAATATTAATGGTCAGGGGAAATGAGAAATTGGTCAAGGAAAAATCAGCGAATTTTGCAAAGCATGTATTATCTTAAATATAAAAAGTTTCTATTAGTTTCAAGACCCATATCTTATTATTTCTCGAAACCATAAATTACACGCAGTAAGATGATGTCCGAAATTACCCCGTTTGACGGTACATACTATTTTACATTGTAAATGGTAATTTAATTTTTTTTTTACAGGATCTTCCGAATAATATGATTCACCAAGTGGCCGTGAAGTCACTGCCTCAAGAGTGGCTTTGGTGTGAAACATGGTGCGACGATGCATCCAAAAAACATGCTAAGACAATCGATTTGGTGAGACATTTTTATTAGTTTTAAATTTTAAGTATGACATTTTTGGAAATTAAAAAACGTAAAATATAACGATCACATTTGAACAACTCATTCTTAAATGTCTGAAGGGCGGATCCAGAAAATGGATAGAATTCCTGAAAATAAAAAAAAGAATCCAAACGACCAAATTTGTCAACAAAAAAAAAAAATCCGTTTTCTTGGACAAAAAATAAAAAAGACGAAAGAAAAATGAGAAGGCAACCAACCAAATCCCCTTCCTTCTCTTTTTTTATTTCCTTCGTCCCCTCTACTTTTATTATTATCAAATCAGAACACAAAAACATTCATAATATTTACCAA
>CAKNYM010048426.1:91341-152558 GCA_932195095.1 Andricus curvator | reverse complement strand
ATATATATATATATTATATTATATATAAATATATATATATATTATATATATTGAACAAGAAATAAAAATATTTATAAAAAATATTGATGCTACGAAAAAAGGGTTAGTTTCAGAATCAGCGCTTCAAAATACATAAAGGAGTACCATCAAAATCAAATAAATAAGAATTTTGTAACTCAGTGTTATCTAATGTTGGCTACACTCCCTGCACTTTTAGCGTCTCCCTTTCTAAGCATTTAAAACATTTTAAAGTTGAACAAATTTGAACTTAAAGCGTTCGATATTAACTCATTTTGAATATAGGAATTGCTTAGAATTGTAGAATATCCCATTGGAAGTCTTTAAAACACAAAAATTAAAAATTTAAGTTGTGTTTTTAAATTTTCAAGTTTTTACCAGGGCGAATAGAATGAGTATTCGATGTTGTGTGTTTTTGTTTTACTGGTCTGTCACGGTAAGGGATACAATGTCAAAATAAACTATACATACATTTAATTAATGTTATCATACACTGTGGGACGTACTTTTAGAACCTTTGTGTAGGCTAATGAACACGGATGTAAGGCGAGTTGTAAAAGGCTGTTCAAAAAATACGTAACGCTTTTTATATAGTAAGTGTATGTAACCTTCCCAGTGGGCAAAAAAATTAAGGATGTCCTAGAGACGTTTTCGGAACATCCCTAAGACGTCTTTTGGAACATGTCTTTTGGACATCTTAGGGATGCTCTTAAAACGTTTAATGTCAGTACAATGGATGTCCTGAGAACGTCCTATGTCTTTATGACATCTTTAGGGCATTGGACGTCTTAGAGACGTTGATTGGGCTGACATAGGACGTCCTAGGAACGTCCCAAGGACGTTCTTGGGATGTGCATGGTTTTGTGCCCACTGGGTTAATATTAGTGCAGCGTGCGGGGGTACCCCCTCCCCCCTAAATGTTTTACATATTTTTTGTAGAACAATAACATATCCCATAGAATACTTATTAAAAATTTAGGTTCGAAAAACTTTGAAAAATAAAAGATTCAAATTTAGGCCTTCAAAATTGAACAATTATTTTTTAATTGTACAATACCAAATTGTAAGCCTTCAATATTCCACAATTTCAAATTCTCATATTAAATTCTTCCAAAAGGTGAATAATTCGTCAAATCAAGCCTTCTAAACTGAATTTAAATTTTTCTCAAATATAAATCAAAAAAAAAATTAATAATCTTGATTCTGAGGCCTTCTAATGTAAAAATTCCAGTACTAAACATTCAAAATCGAAAAAGTTCGAGTTTTGAACTTGGCAAATTCAATAAGTTAAAATTAAAAGGATTCAAAATTAATTATCTAATTTTGAATTGAAGCCTCGGCAAAAAGATCGCTGTATCAAGAAACGTTTTGTGTCCATAGAGTTCTATAGAGTTATTCAACAAAAAATTTAATTCGGAAAGAAATGTCAAAATAGTTGAGTTTATTGACTTCACATTAATCTCAATTTCAAAAAAGTCGTTTTCCAAATCTAACCTTAGAAATTTTGAACAGGGAAGAAAACAAAACATTGTATTTGCTTAAGTGTCGAAAAAGATTCAAAAACTGAATTCGGAAAATTTTGAAAATAATTATTCTTCCTTTGAAAAAAATATGTTTGATATTACCGGCTCTAGACGTTTCAATACTGGTACTCCTGTTTTCTTTTTATTAACTTAAGCTTTTCTAGCCTCTCTAGCCCTTACATTCATTTCTGCTTGAATTCTGATTAATTCAATTTTCTTTTTTCACCCCGGTTCAACAGTTCTAATTGTGGCTTGTGATATTTGACTTATTTGAGGTTGATACAAAGTAAATATGTAAACACGACTATTTTCACATTTCTTTACAAATTCATTGTTCACATTTTTGTTGACAGTTTGGCGATTGCAGCGCTTCCGTGGAATAGAAAAACAGTTTTTAGAAAAGAATAACTCTATAGAACTCCATGGACACAAAAGTTGTGTTGATACAAAGTTCTTTCGCCGAGGCTTCAATTAGCAGTACCAAAAAATGTACAGTTAAAAATTTTAAATCATTTAAAACCTTCAAAAATAGACAATTTTAATCCTGGTCAAAGAGAAATTCAGAATCATTTTGCCCATCCATTGGCTACTCGGAATTTCAAACTAAATTTTTAATCTCTAGTTTCTTTACCTAAATCTAGCTTTTCATATTTTATCTCAAAATTTGAATGATTTTTCATTAGATTGAAAATACTATTGTAGTAATTTACATAACTGAAAATTATATACAATTATACATTGATGACTTTAGATTTTTTATTGATTTCAGAATACCATGTCTCGTACGATATCGATGTTAATTTTTCTGGCACTGCTTTTGCTAATTTCGCAAGAAATTTCAGCAAGAAGAGGACGCGCGAGAAGTAGAAGCAAATCTCGAGTTCAAATTGGTCTGCCCATTACTGGAAAATACCGCGATCCGGAAAGCGACCAATATTACAACAATCAACACGTAAGTACATAATCAATGAAAGTAATCAAAACATTTTCCAATTTTTTTTTGGTTCTTTAGATAAACTCCCAGTTGTGTTTTATGGAAGAAATTCTTAATATAATTTTAATGTCTATTGAAAATAATTAATATTTTTTATATGATTTTTCCCCCAGGGAGCGAAGATTATTCTCGCATCTCATTTTGATTTGGAATACGTTCTCGGACACAAAATTGCTTTTCTATGTGTCGCTCGCGGAACTCCAAGACCTCACATAACATGGTATAAAGACGGAAACGAAATTTATATTCATCTTTATCTACATGTAAGTTTAAAAAAAAACTGTTTTCATTCTACGAGAAATTATAAAATATTATTTTGGATTTCCATAAGAACACCTGATATTTTATTATTAATAAAAATAACAAGGGGCGCACAATTTTCTTTTTTATTCGCTTACTATTTTTAGGTGCATGAATGGCAAATTGGAGAAGACAAAATTAAATCAAAGTTGGAGATTGATCCGACAACCCAGATGGATGCTGGAGTTTACGAATGCACAGCTGACAATATGTACAGCATCGATCGTAGATCTTTCAAGACTGACTTCTCGATTGTTTTCGACTAGGTATATATAAACGCAGTTTTAAAAAAAATTAGATTTGAGAGACCAAGCGAAAGAGTTGGTTCTTTTTTGTATCGTCAAAATAGAGAAAAAGTTTTGAGATTGGCAGATAATGAAAATTGAAGTAGAATTGGGTGAAATAAGTAAGAGATGAGAGAGACGCATGTATTTCTATCTTTTCTATTGATTTCAGTCAATAAATAATCGTAAATATTTAGACTTTGGTAGAATAGGCACATATACATAAAAGTGTATGTTATTGAGTTTAATAAAAAAAAATTGGATACCAAATTTAGGTTTTTTGATTTTCTTCAATCCTTAAATGAGGAAGTTTATTTTAAAAAACTACGTTATACTTATTACTATAATTATCATTATTTTTGGTAACTTTTTTTACTGTTTTACCCCTTTAATTATTAGCCTATGATATTACTTACACACTTGATTTCCACGATTTAAAATAAAGAATAATTCCAAGTTTGAGCGTATGTAAATATTCATCTAATTAAATATCTTGATCTTTAACCACAATTTAAAAATTCTATTTTTTTTAGAAATATATTGTTGAAATTGTTGAGCGATGTTATTTGTCGGAGTAATATAATAAGTTATAAAATAAATAGTTAGATGTTAAATGACATACTTCAGACCATAGAAAAGAATCTAGATGTTCTTGAAGATCCTTTATTTTCAATTTGTCGACGTTTCGAGCACATAATATTCTCCTCATCAGGACAGAGTTAATCAGTTAAAGAAGTTCCATTGAATTCAATTAGAAGTCAAGTTTTTTTACAAAAATTGTGTGATTTAAACATGCTAAACTCTCAATCTCTTTTTCTCATTGTGCAAATGATCGAAATTTCTTCTGTTAAGATTATTAATAAATGAAAACGGTCATCTTTATTAATAACAAATTGATCCAATTAAATGTTAAAGTTAATAAATAAATTAAAAATAAACTTGTGAAAAGGAGACAAAAGTTTATTATTAATTTATTTATTAAATTTAACAACTGACTGGATCAATTTGTTATTAATAAAGATGACCGTTTTCATTTATTAATAATCTTAACAGAAGAAATTTCGATAATTTGCACAATGAGAAAAAGAGATTGAGATTGAGTTTAGCTCACACAATTTTTGTAAAAAAAACTTGACTTCAACAACATCTAGATTCTTTTCTATGGTCTGAAGTACGTCATTTAACATCTAACTATTTATTTTATAATTTAAAAATTCAATACCTTCTTGGCATGGGGCAGAAAACGTGAAGTGTACCCACCTAAAATTAATTTTTTATGGATCGAGTTGAAACTGGGTTGAATTATAGTCCTAGTGGACCTATATTAAATTCACCAAACCATAGGTCCATTTATCAACCGGTTGTCAATACACACATGTACTTTAAGACTATAATAACGATATATATATATATATATATATATATATATATGTGTGTGTGTGTGTGTATTTTTTTTAATAAAGTTGAAATTTTTTTTTCTATTTCAAAAAACAGCTTTTTTCAAACTCTTTGAAATCATGTACAATAAGAATTTCCGGCCCACTTTTTATTCTACATAATTTCAAAGAGTTTAAAAAAAGCTATTTTTTGAATTAGAATTTTTTTTAAATGTTTTTTTTTTCAAAAAATCAATTTCAATTTTGATTTTCAAACAACAACAAAAATACGAAAAATATATGTCGTTATTATAGTCTTAAAGTACATGAAAAGAGCTTTCCCAAACACTATAATAAAAGTCCAATCGGATCATCCTAAAAGAAGTTACACTAACGTAAAGGTGAAATGGACCTGTAGTTTAGTGAATTAATATAGGTCCACTAGAACTATAATTCAGCCAAGTTTCAACCCGATCAAAAAAAAATTAATTTTAGGTGGGTACACTTGACGTATTCTGCCCCGTATATAACTTGCTGTCAATTCTTACCATTATTTAGAAATTTAATGCTTTATGAACTTGATTATTGAGAACATTAGTTCAGTCACTTTTTTTAAATTTTCAATTGTAACCCCATTTCAATTCTTAGAATTAAATTAATTTACGTTATAAATTTCCCGATATTTTCGACTTAGTATCATTCAAATTGAAATTATTAAATTCGCATCTTCAATTTCAACTGCTCGAATTCAATTTGAAAGGCTAGAATTCAATATTAATCTTTGAGATTCAATTTGATAGCTGCTAGAAAGCAATTTGAATTCGCTAGCATAATATTCCAATTTTCTATAATTTAATTTAATTTGCATTTACATATCAAATACTAGACTGCAGAAAATGCCAATTGAATTCTAGTAATTCAAGTGAAATTTAAAAAATGCAAATTGAATTCTAGCATTCTCTAAATTCCAATTGAACTCTAGCATCTCAAATAACATTCTAGATTTGCAGGAATTAAAATTAAATACATCCGTTAAAATTTAATTCTATTAAATTCAAACTGAACTCTGGAAAATTCCATATTTAATTCTAATAGATTCAAATACACCAGAGTCTCGATAGATGAACAATCTCGGGGGTTGCCTGAAAATAGCCTTGTTCATATAGCGCGTACAGCGAAACGTAAACAGTCAGGGCCGCCTGAACCGTTTCCATAATATTGCGCAATCTACTTGACTGAGTAGTATAGTGCATGCGTCCCTTCAGAGGCAGAGTCGCAACCATCTCTCGCCCTGCCCTCTGAGAAACTGCGGGTACCAGCAATTCTAGGAATTCATATAACGCGTGCGATCGCGCGTTCAAATAGTGAGACTCTAGTGTAACTTCCAATGAATGGAACTTTCAAATAAAATTGAAATATAGCAATTCTAATTGAATTACGGTAATGTGACCTTGTTATTAAAATTATTTCCAACAATTCAAATAAAATTCAAGTCATTAAAATGCATTCAAGATGAATTGTATTCAATTTAAATTAAATTCTATTTAATTAAAATATAATTTTAACATACAAAATTAAATTACCTAAAGGTCCTAAAGCATTTCACTTTTAAATCTGTAGTAAATTTAAATTGAATTTCAATGTAATCACATTGTATTCTAATAAATTAAAATTTATTGCAACTATATACGAGTGGCGATAATTTAATATTTGAATAAATATCTAATTTTCCGTTGAAATATAATTAAAATCAATTTAATGTATCTTATTACATTATTTAAACCAGTTAGAGAAAATATCAATTAACTTTGTAATCGTAAACCTGAATATTAATAAAAATTCTTGACTTTTAAAACTTCTGCTTTTCTACTGACATTTTTCGGAATATAATTTTTACATTTTAAGCTTCCTCCTAACTTTCAGACATTCAGAAAATGTATTGTAAAAAATGGAGATTGACAATTTCGTTGAAATATATTTATTTACTTCCGAAAGAAATTAAAAGGCTCTTCTTTTGTTTAAAATGATATTTTGCAGCAATCAGAGTCAAATACTTCAAGACTAATTGCTAGGTATTATCACGTTTTTATATTTCTTTCTTACATACCTTCGTTCATTGTGGATGATTTGCATGTAGTCAGAACTGCGAGCATAAAATCCGTCATCGGTAACGGCACCCCAGAAATTACTCCAAGCCTTAAAAGGTCTTATAAGTAGCGGCGCAACAATCCCTCTTTGTTGTTCCACCAACAATCTTAAGGTGTGTTCATTGTCTAAATGCGCTTCTGCGTCAATAGAGAAATATCCAGAACACTTTTTTAACAAGCAATGATCCCTAAAATTAAAAAATACAAATTTGAAATAAAATTATTTAAAAATTATATTTTAAAAACTTTAATTCTCTGTCCTTTGACCCAATATCTATAATATAAATAGAAAATTGATATGTTTTAAAATTCATACATTGCCAAATTACGAGCCGCAACTTCGTTAATTCCATCATCAGGGAAAATTTTCTTGACACTTTTGTATTCGTCTCCGTGTTTCTCGATAAAGTTATCAACGACATCCTTATGATAAGGGACATAATTATGAATAAAAAGATGCAATTTTGATTTCGGATAAGTTTGACTGTAGATCTTTTCAAGAAACTCTTCCAAGAAAGGCATCGGTTTTTCGATGAATATGGCGATCAAAATTACAGGATAAGTTTCAGGTTTATTCTTTGGCAATTCGATAGCATCGTCCCAACAATTTAAACAACCTTCTTCTGGACTCCAAGCTTGGGCCAAATAATTTCCGAGGTAATTCAAAGCTATTTTACTAATTCCATTTCCATGTACAACTAACGGGACGGTGTTATAGGCAGTATTTTGGAGATAAGCGTCATTTCCTTTGAACCTCAACTCAACATCGGCTAAAATTTAAGAGTAGTTTAAACTTTAAAACCTATTAAATAGTTAAATAAAATTTTAATACTAATTTCAATTGAATAGACCGATATAATCCAGTTATTTTTGTCTAATTACCTACTGCTCCGTAGAGATTCTGAAAGATTTCAGATTTGTGATCTAATTTGATTTTGTGTTTCTCTCTCAATTCCGGATCTAGATATATTTTTGTAAAAAATAGCTGATCATCGTCATAATCTTCAATTTCTCGATCAGATAAAGTGGAATAGAGATCAGTGGCGTATCCAATAATACCGCCAGAATTTAGAAATCGTTTTCCTCGAGCAACAGAAGGATATTTCGAAGCAAGAGATTTATCTGGCCAACAATCGCTTTCGGCAGAAAAGAGGATTCGTGAATCGAACTCCTTGAATTTTTCTAAAATTCTGTCCAAGTCTGACAGGAACACCAGGTCGTAACTGAAAAAATAAAAACAGAATTTACAATTAAAAATTCTTTTCCTGGCTTTAAGTTTTTGTGTAAATTGAAGAATGTACAAATTTACCTGTCCGTGAAGATAATAATTTTCTCGGTATCATCTTTGTATTCTTCGAGAGCTTTTTTGAAGAGATTTACTTTATGCCCCCCTCCTGCATATTTTCTAACATTTCCACCTTTCCAAACCTCTCCAAATCCTAAGATCTTTAGTTTGTCATCAAATCCGTTTACTCTCGCGGATCTGACGTACCTTCTGAACCCGTCGGTATCATTTGTGGCAACGGTGAAGACGACAACGTCTGAAAACAAAAATTTGATATAATCAATACAATTTTTTCTCTATTTCTTTAATTTTAAAGCCTTAAAAATTGAATGTTATTTTAAAATAGAAAATTAAAGAGGTTTGTAAACTTTAAAAGAAAAAAGCATTATATTTAACTTCGAAGGATTATAAATAATTGTAGACTTTCAAACTGAAAACTATCAAAGAAATGTTTTATTTCGAGGTTTTTAAACTGAAACAATTAACTCAGTATTGATCATACAAAATTGTATTGTACAATATTCCATTGAAAGCCTTAAATAAGGTTCAATATTTACATTAAAAGTTTCCTTTTAATGCCTTAATAATTAGACTTTGCTAAAAAAATAACATTCAAAAATTAATTCAAGAATTTTTAATTATTTAAAAAATTTTTAAATAATTTTACTTCAAATTGGAAGAACTTGATATCTGATCGATTTGAAATTCAAAATTTAAATGTTCCAAATCGAATAAGCTTAATGTTATATTTTTCGAAATTGTATATTTCAAATTTAAAACCCACATAGTTTATCAATTTTAAGTTTAAAGCGTTCAAAATTGAATAATTTCACATATAAATTGCTTGAAATTAAACACTTTTGAATTGAAAGCATCCAAAATCGAATAATGTAGATTAAAACATTCAAATTTTTAATTTCCATTTTAAATCTTTCAAAATGATGCTACTTAAAAATAAAGTCTTGATAGTAAAGCAATTTTTAATTGAAAATTTTCATTATTAAATAATCGCTACTATCAACAAAAATTTTAATTCGGCAAATTTTGAAAATAATTATTCTTCCTTTTAAAAATAATATGTTTGATATTACCGGCTCTGGACGTTTTAGTACTGGTACCCCTGTTTTCTTTTTATTAACTTAAGCTTTTCCAGCCTCTCTAGCCCTTTTATTCATTTCTGCTTGAATTCTGATTAATTCAATTTTCTTTTTTTACCCCGGTTCAAAAGTTGTAATAGTAACTTTTGATATTTCTTTACAACATCATTTCTCACATTTTTGTTGCCAGTTTGGCGATTGCAGCTCTTCCGTGGAATATAAAAACAGTTTTGAAACATAATAACTCTATAGAACTCCATGGATACAAAAATTGTGTTGATACAACTTTCTTTCTGCTAAGGCTTCAATTTACAAACCAAAGCTTGCTGAATTAAAAAAATTCACTTATCATTTTGAGGGTATAAATTGAAGTTATTCAAACATAATATAATTTAAAATTGAAAGTCTTAATAGTTAAACAATTTCAAATTAATAGCACTGGCATGCAAACAATTTTGAATGTAGAGCAACCAAAATTCAAATAAAAAAATTTTGAAAATTGTACACTTTAAAAATGGAAATATTTACATGTAAAGATTTTTTATTTTAAAATGTTCTAAATTTAACAGTTTAAACGTTAAGTTTAAAAACATGAAAATCACTTTGAATTTAAAGTTTTTCTGAAATTGTGGTGTAAATTCACGTATTATGAATTGACATTCAAAGTCACTTTTCTACAGATAATTTTTTTAATTCCGGGTCTAAAAAAAATTCATCGCTTTACTGGTCATCCTGATATAGACAATATAGAAAATTTTTCCAAACTCAAAGTATTTTTATTAAACGCTGAAATTTCCCACCGAATTTAATAAATAATGAATAAATGACAATGCAAATAAAAATATTCGTTTATTATTGAAAGGAAGAGCCAATCTTCAGAGATAATTTTGTTTGCAAAGGGACATGAGTTTCGCATTCGACAAGCTACAAAAACTCGAAGTGATCAGCTAATATTAACAACGAAGTGTAGGCACTTCAATTACTATCTTTAACTACTAGCATTAGAAATTCTAATAATGAATTTTAAGCTGATTAAAACCTTCCCAGAAATCACGTTTGTTCACAGTGGAAACTAATGTTTTTTTAAATATACATTTTTCAAATGAAAATTCCAATTTTTTTATCAGCGTTCAGTTTTCGAACGGATATATATCCGTTAGAAAATTAATAGAACCAAGTCATAAGGTAGTTACAAATTTTAAAACAATTTTGTTTTGTTATACATGTATATGATTAACTGACTGTATTTATTATAGCATCATCTTTAAATTTAAATAATGCACAAAGAAGTTCAAAGCTTCGTCAGATCTAATCGTTCAGTCTAAAGGCTTGGTTAATACAACGTGTCGATTATGTCATCTGAAAAAGTAGTGCCGAGGAACCGCATTACGTCCAGTGCATGCACTGAGCCTTCACTCTGGAGCCTTTTCTTTACTCGACGTGGAAGAAGTCACGTTTCGCAAGGATTTCTAAGAAATCCATTGAATAATAATTTACATGAGATTTCGTTATAAAAATCAATTCCAGATATTTGGAGAAAATATAATTGAATTGAAACTAAGTAAAAAAATCAATATATTTTTTGCGATATTCGTAAAAATCACCCAATATTATTATTTATAAAGCCATTTTTTTAAATCCACTAAATTTTTCTATCTCATTAAAAACCCCAGAAAACAATCTTATCATTATTATATACCTAATTTTATTATTATATTTTATTTAAACTTGTTTTTTCATCATAGCCACGGACTAAGTCAAGTGGCTGATGAGATGAGGATGTTATAATTTAATTTAATACGATGTCTGAAATTTTCAGCGATGATGTTGTAGATACAAAATTAGGAGCATAGTGTAGTTTGGAGTTCGTGTTTTACCACTGTTATCCATAAAAAATGTATATTAAATAAAAATTTTTTAATTTAAATTTAATAATTATAAAGTTCTATAGGGTCTAATCGTCTAATAATTATAATTAAGATTTTTTACTTAAAAATAAATTTTAATTATTATTTAAATTAAAGTTAATATTTTATTAAATCTTTATTAAATATTTAATTTAATTTTTTTTAATATTTAATTAAATATCTTTATTAAACATCTTTATTAAATCTTCTTAGAGCTACCATTTTATATGTATTATTGGTACCATTTTATAAAATAAAATTAATGTCTGAGGCTTAAGATATTATATTATTATTATTGTTATTATTATACCTAACAGAATTATTTTATTTAAATTCCAACTAGACTGATCCACAAACATTTAATAATTGATTGATACTAAACTTTATCTTGAACTATTTAAAACATTAAGACGTATTATGATAGACACCAGATTGAAAGTTTTATCCAACTTAACATTTCTTCAGAAGCATCGAGATCTAATAATAGAGTCCAATGTATATTCGAACGATACGTGTATTTCAAATTTAGAACCTAATTCCCTCCAAGAGAGACAAGGGTGAAAAAGAAGTTTTTTTTCATCCGAATGTCGACTGTCACGTAGGCCAAGAATCACTTTACCGGATATAAGAGATAACAAAAACAAGAAAAAATAAGTGAAGTTAGCGATAAAGAAAAGTTAATTCTGGAGACATTTTTAGTTCAATTTCTTCAGTTTTATAATCACAAAATGATATTAATAAATTGGTAATATAAATATTGTAATTTCAGTTGTCTGAAACTCAACAATTTTAAGAATGTTCACTATATAATTAAAAAAACAATATTAAGTAATTAAACAGAAAAAAGTAACAAATGTAGGACAATTAAATTTCTTGGATGTTATAACAATGTTAACGGAAAAAATAAATAATAGTTAGACTAAAAAAGTCTTAATTACTTTTCCAGATCTCGAGCAGAAGTAATGAATCTTCCATAATCTCGAGATGTATTAAGCAATTTGGAAGATAAAAAGTGTTCTTAATTGTAAATATTTATGTTTTTCCTTTCTTCTCATTTATAACATTCTTTTTTTTCTAATTTGATAAAAGTTGAATGATGTAGTAGAAAAAGAATCCAAATGACACAAATTGTATAATTTTTCAATTTTAATTTAAAGTAATTTGACTCGAGTTAAAAAAAGATATTGATATTGAAATATAAGTAAAGATTGAATTTTGAATTAGATAATAAATAATAGTATTCTTGTTGACAAATATACAATAGAAATACTGGTTTGTATACGGTAATGATGCAATTTAATTCAATCTACTTTAATTTGCAAGAAGAAATAAGTAGAAGGATACAGTTTAATATACCCTACTCACTTTTAATATTCATTAGTTAAGAATCATTTGAAAAAAAAAACAAATAAAGTATTCTTTTTTTATTCCTGTTAAAATACGCGATAATATTTTGGACTTTCTCTCGTTTAGGAAAAAATAGGTTAAATAATGATTTCATTCTTCTCGAATATTTTTTTTCCCTTTCCTTATTAGGAGTTTACCGCAATTTTTCCATTTAAATTGAGTATCTTTTTGTATTCATATTTGTATAAATATGGTCGTCGTTTCAGCAATATTAAGCAACATTCGAAAATCTCAAAAAGTAATCTTTTTTTTTAAGAAATAATAAACAATTGTATGATAAAGTTTATTTGCAAAATACCTGAACCTGCAAACTCAATAACTGAATAAGTTAAATTATTATTAAGATTATATTTGAATTCAAGATATAAGTTTAAAAAAAAGAACTGCCGAAGTTTGGCATTTCGGAGGGGAAAAAATAAATTATGGAAAAAGGCAAAAGGTGACCCGAAAAAGGTAAAAAATACATATAGGTTTCGGCGAGCGTGCCAAAAATTTAGAAATTTTTAATCTAAAAAATATAAATAAATGAGACCATTTTTTAAATTCAAATAAAGGAATAATAGGTCAATTTTGCATTGATTACCATTTATAGAAATTAAATTAACTCAAGATCACATCGCAGATATTTTCGTGCATAGTGAAATTATGAGGAAAAAAGTAAAAGGTTAAAGACCTTTAGCCCGCCAGTGTTTATCACATGAAATTGACAATCTCGGCCAATTCACCCTTGGAGCAGGGAGCGTTTATATCTCAGAATTTCTAGGAAAATGTTTTACTACAGAATAGGGTGTATTTACCATCCTTTTTCGAAGATTTTACCTCGCCGGCTGCAAAAAATAGCACTAAAAAACACCAAAAAACTCGATACTTTGCATTCATTTTCACGTAATTGTCAAAAAAAGTTGGGAAAACCGACACACAGTCTCCGCAGACATGCGGCTCCGACCGAATGAGACTGAATGCGACTGAATGTACCATGAATGTACCACGGTCCACGACTACCACGTACGGAAATGAGAAGTTTACGCCGATGACACCCACACACGAAATGTGTATGGAACATTCCAAAAACATCGACTGCTCCAAACAGTTTAAAAACATTCAAAAAAGTGTACTGAAAAAAACATGTTTAATTTTTTTGATTACAAAAAAAATTGTATTCGCGTACAATTTTATAGAGTTATATTTATTATATTAGATTATATTTATTCATATTTATAACGTATAAAAAGTGGTTCTACTTTTTTTATTTACTTCTTTTAGTTTCATTATCTTCAAAATTTCTCTTACTTTGCTATTTTTGAGAATTTAATGATATAAGAATTTATTGTTAAAAACATATTGAAATAGTCTTTCTGATTTTCTGTTTTTTTTTTTTTTTTTTTTGTAATACAAATATCGATAGTTTTTCATTTTTTAAATTGCCCTATGTACTTTTTCTTTTTCGTGAATGAATAATTAATTTTTTCTTTATATTCGGACTAAAAGTGTTCTTCAAATTTTGAAAGCAACTCTGCTCATGAACCGGTATTTTTGCATGGTTGACATCTGTTCCAAAGTGAAGTCGAAGAATAAAATTATGTACCGAGACTAATTCATGAGACATTTTTCTGTGGTCGCTGTTAACAAAATGATAATAACATAGGCATCTTTCAAATTAAAACGTACTGTACTGTAAGAATAAATAAATTAAAATAAACATATGACTACCACTATAAAAATAAATTAATAATCAATTGTGAGGGGCTACATATATACTTATATATATATATATATATATATATATACATTTAAAAAAAACAGTCGAATACGCCCCAAAGATAAAAAACAACTACAAAGTATAAAACACTATTTTTATACCATTACGTTTATTTGTTGTATTATAAATAATGCGATTTAATAATAAAATTAATTAATATCTCAAACTTGATTAAAATTTTGGAAATAAAATCATTCAGCATATTCGACAGTTATAAAGTTTATATGTCATACTCTTTGCATACATAACATATGTATATAGATTACATATGACATGTATAATAATAAATTGTATCTACTTCTAATTCACCATCCCCCATCCCCTCTTTTTAGGTCTTGATATGATATAGTTGTAGTATTAGGGTGGTCCAAAAAAACGATTTTTGAATTTTTTGTATAATTAAGGTCAATTAAAAGTTTTTTACTTTATTGGAAATGCTTCAAAGAATACGAATCGACAAAAAATTTTAATTTTCAGCCTTATAAAACCCTTTTATTCATTCTCAAATACTACCCCCTAATTACAGAAATGAGAGTTCTGCGATATAATGAAGTTTATGAACCTTTTTTAACATTTTTTGCTGAAATCACTACAAATCGATCTGCTATATATTTTTAATAACTCCTTAAATAATTTTTAAATCTTTAAACAATTTTATATTATTTAAAGAATGGATTGAAAGTGAGTATTTGCAAAATGATGACATTTTCGAAATCGACCGAGTTTTAGAATTAATGTTAAGAACCAATGTATTCTTCATAAAATTTCTCTAATTGTTTAAACAATTTAATATGTTTAAATCTATCTTGTAAGCCAATAAAGCTGAAGAAAAGTGTTTTTTTCGCTATTTGATTATTTATTCGTTATTTTACTAACATTCGTCAACTTTTGGAATGATTTTTAATTGTTTAAACCACTTTGTATTATTTAAACCACTTTGCATTCTTTAAACAATTGGTTTTCAGCAAGAAAATGCAAAATAATTATATTTTCATAATCCAACGAGTTTTCTATTCAATGTGTTTATTATAACAATTCTTTAATGGTTTAAACTATCATGAAGTGTATAAATGTTCGTTTAGAACTTATTAAAATGCTAGAAAAACGTGATTTTTCGCATTTTGATTATTCATTGGATATTTTAGTAACACTTATCTATTTTTCAACGAATTTTAATTATTTATCAAATTAAAGCTTGGAATTTTAGTAAATCAGGCTTTCAAGAAAGAAAATCTGTACTTTTATGAGCCCCATCTAAACTATTACTTTTTTAACTTCGAAATCGATTTATTTAAAGACTTCCAGTAATTAAAAAAAAATATTTAACCATTTTTAACTTGACAATTTGATAAGCAATTATGTTTTGCGTAAAAGTTGATAAATGTTAGTTATGTATCCAATGAATAATCAAATAGCGAACAAATCGCCTTTTTTAGCATTTTCAGCTTTCAACGTACATTTGCACATTTTATGATTATTTAAACAATTACAGAATCTTGATAATAAATAAATGGGTTCTTTAAATTGATTCTTTCTTTACAATAAAGGAATAAACATTTCGGTTGACCTTAATTATATACATTTTCACATCTTATTTGCACATTTTCAAAAGTGACATTATTCGCAATGTTTTTTTTCAGGTTCATTAACAATTTTTAGGGGCGGCATTGCAAATATTCCAAAATCAAATATTCACAGGTATAAATTTATAGTGTGGATATAACAATTTTGAATACGTTGAGTGAATTTATTTCCATAATTTGATTCTTAAATTGGAGGTAATAAAGTGTTGTATTATTGGATTTCATTATTAATTGAAACAAAACGAATCAAATGATATAACATTCTTGTTTAATACTTTAGAGTTTTTTTGTCAATGGCGTATTCGACTGTTTTTAACAAATAATTCATCACATCCTGCAAAACACTGAATCAATCAGAATAATGGAATGTGGTGGGTCCATTGACTAATGAAGTATCCAGCTGAAAGCTGGCGAACAAATTTTTGACCATCCACATGACGAATTTTTCCACATTCGCACTGCCAATTATTAACTTTATTGTATGTATACCATTAAGCCATTTCCCTTTCAGGGTAGGCGTGACACTACCCGATTCGAGTAGTGTTTCTAGGTTAGTTTCTTGTAGTAAATAACTACAAGTGTGGGCTCACCACACCCACGATGTGATTAATTGTGATTAATGTGATTAATTATATGTATATATTATTAATATATATATATTATATATATATATTAATTAATAATGAAATATTCATTTTTTATTTTATTATTTATTCAATAATTTTAATAAATTGAATTAATTGCTGCACTTTACAAATTCCAATTTTACTGCATTTTTAAGCATTTTGAACACCTTTTTGGACCCAACTTCATACTTTGTATACACTCCCTGCAAGAAACGTAAAATTCAAAAGTATTGTTTCGCATTCACGATTTGTTTCCGTGAAGTCTGTTATGTGTCAGTTTCGCATTGGAGGTTAGCCGAAAACGTTTAAATGCGATACTTCTTATATAACATTAAATTCCTGAATGCGTTTGAATACGAAAGATACAAATTTTTGCACACAATGCTTTTTAATGCGAGACTTCACATTCGTTTTAATGCTTTCTAATGCGACCGAATGAGAGAAAATTTCAGAGCGAAATGAAAACTTTTTAAATCGAGAGTTCGCATTACTTTGAATCCTTTTGAAAGCGAAAGAATGAGACACATTTTTTGAGCGAGGTAAAAACTTTTCAATGCGAAAGTTCACATAGGTTTAAATACTTTTGAATGCGATAGAATGAGACGAAATTTTTTATCGAGTGTAAACTTTTTAATGCGAGAGTTCGTACTGGTTTGAATACTTTTCCGAATTAATGATGGAAATGTTTCGGTTGAGTGAAAACTTTTTAATACGAAAGTTCGCATTAGTTTTAATGATTTTAAATGCGATCGAATGAGAAGAATGTCGTGCGTGAATTGAAAACTTTTTAATGCGAAATGTCGCATTGCTGGTTTAAATTTTGCAAATTCCAAAAGTTATTGGAATACTTTTGAATTCGAAACCGCGGATTAAAATTTTATTCAATATTTTATAGTGTTTATTCATTTATTAACATTTATATATTTGTTTTACATTATTTTAAAAAAGTTTTACAATAAACAGGAACCGCTTAATTACTTTTATACTTTTAAATGCCGAAGATCCACGACTGCCATCTCGCATTCGGCGTCTTGAAGTTTAATGCGAACCAATACTTTGTAATGCGAATCATCGACACTGCTGTTTCGCATTCAGCGTGATGAAGTAAAATGCGAACCAGTACGAACTAATACTTTTAAAACCTTTTTTTCGGAACAGAAAACAGAATTGAATCGCATTCAAAATGTCAATACATTTTAATACTTTTCAATACGACGTTTTTTGCAGGGCTGTTACACACGCTTTGAATGATAAACGTGAAAATCGCTTATGCTTACTCCAATCACTAACGCGGCTATCTTAATTCCCGCATCAACTACGCTAATCAGACTGATTATGGCCCAATCAGAATGCCTCATATTCCCGCAAAAAATGTAAAAAGTATACTTTTTAAACAAAAAAATATATTGAAACTTTTTTTTTAAAACTTTGCTCAAGTAATTATATTCAATTTTTAGTGCTCATTTAATTTCACTAGGAAAACAATATATTAGAAAATATGCAACAACCCCATTGCAGAATTTAATTTCTTTTATTTAAAAAAAAGTTCACATCGCAGTCCGTTAACGTTTGTAAAATAATAGTAAGTCTTTGACTGAAACCCAAGAACTTTTCTGCAAACGTAAATTTTGTTCCCTTTCCTATGTATATCTAGTCAAGTGATTTAGGTACATAAAAGATCCAAAGAATTGCGTATAAAATTGTGATTGTTGGTCTTGTCAAATACTTACTATTTTTACGGAAATTAACATTAATCAGAAGTTTACATTATTTCGAGGCTCTTTCAGCCAGGAGAGCAGTTTAAACTTTTTCTCATAAATAAAAGAAAATTATGCATTAGTTAGTATTAGTCGAAGGATGAAAGCAGTTTGAACGCTGGAAACTAACCATCTAGTAGTAAGCCCTGTAACCAAACTAAGAGTTGCTTACAAATTTGGTAATCGAACGAGAAGTCTTAAACAATTGAACCGCCGGATCGTAGAAGGGCATATAACGTCTGATCGCTGGTGGCAGGAAGGCCCCTCGGCATTTTGAAAAACATTTAAAAATTTTAATTTTTCAAACATATATTCTCATTCGAAATTCAAATGCGCATCTTTTTTTCCTCTTAAAAAAAGTTGTAGCTCTATGCATTCTTGAAATAATTTCAAAAAACACGAATTTTGAAAACTGATAAAACATTATTAACAATTTTTCATAACAATACAAATAAATATAAACTACTCTACCGCTTAAAGTACACTTTGAAATATAATTCCTCCAAATTTTGAGTGAAAATCTTTAATATTATGTGAATTAGAGCGAGTTGAAGTGAGAAAAAACCGAATGTTTTCAGTTTTCAAAATTCGTGTTTTTTGAAATTATTTCAAGAATACACAGAGACAAAACTTTTTTCAACAGGAAAAAAAGATGCGCATTTCAATTTCGAATGAGAATATATGTTTGAAAAATTAAAATTTTTAAATGTTTTTAAAAATGCCGAGGGGCCTTCCTGCCACCAGCGATCAGACTTTATATGCCCTTCTACGATCCGGCGGTTCAATTATGTAAGACAAATTTTATTATGTATTGAAATCCAAAATTTTAAAAATATTTTGCATCGAAAAGAAAGCCTAAGAATTAAAATTTAAACAGTCGGGGTGGTCACTCAAACCTCACACAAATATTCCCGGTTAGACATAGGCCCAATATTGTGTTTTTTCCAGGTTAACAAAATTTCCAGGTTATTTAAATTTCAAATTCAAAGTTTTAAAAAACTGAACTGTAAATTAAAGCATTCAAAGTGAGACAATTCTCAGAGTGGCCGCAGTCAGGAAGAACCTATAAATCAGGGAAAAGTCAGGAAATTTGGTTGGTCAGGGAAAGTATTTAAAAAAATTCAAAATTCCGGGAATTCCTGAAAGAAGTTCTTTAAATAACTGTGAAGAATAATAAATTGAAAACTTGAAAATTTAAATTTAAAACTGTTTTCTTCCACTTATTAACCATTATATATTTGAAATGCTACAAGATTAACACTCTGGTATTTAAATATTAATGGTCAAGGAAAATTAAAAATTAGTCAGGGAAAAATCAGGAAAAAGTCAGGGAATTTTGTAAATTAAGTTTTGCGGTGACCCTGAATTCTCATTTTTCAGCGTTTCAAATTGAAAATTAAACCATTCAAAAATTTATTAAATTTGAAGGCAACAGTTAGAAATTATACAATTCCAAATTGGAAGCTTTCATACTTATTGAATAGGCTTAATTTCAAAGCATTTAAAATTAGAAGTGTCTATACGTGTACCTACCGAAAAATGGCGCCGTTATTCGTACCGAAAAATTCGGATATTCGTGCTGAAATTTCGGTACACGTAGCCACTGCCTTCAAAATGATGACTTTTAAAACTGAAGCTTTTTGAATTAAACGATTTCAAATTCAAGGCGTTACAAATTTAATAATTTTGAATTTGATGGGCTTATAATTGTATATTTATAAACTATAAAACTTTTAATTTTAATATTGTACATACAATTTCAAATGTAAAGTTTTCAAAACCTTAATAATTAGATATTTTAAATTCCTTCAAATCAATATGGAAAAATTTTACATAAGGCACAATCAAAATTCGAGAGATTATAATACTTTAAATGAAGGCAGATTCAAAACTTTAAAGTTTAAAACTTTAAACGCCTAAAAATTAGAAAGTTTTAAATTTCAATCATAAAAAAATTCCCGGCCACTTTCCACATTCTAACGCAGGGGGTCTCAAAACGTCAAGAATTGACGAAAACTAAATAGTTCTCAATTCACATGAATCTAATAGCTTCCATCAATAATGATAAGAATGTAAAAATGTTTCAAAATTACCATCATTATCGATATTCATAAAAGAACACTTTGTCTTCTGATTGGACCACATGATGATCCTCGGTGCTTTTCTTGATTCATCACAGCCGCACGAAGAATTTACGTTGTTTCTACTGACATAGCGATCTCGCTTTAAGTTTTTATTGCACGTTTCGAATTGTATTTCATTACTGACAAAGCTCAGGAACAAACCAACGAAAACTAGAAGATGCGCTATTTCGCTTTTGGCCATGCTATATTCACTGAAAAATTTTAATAATATATTAGAGAAAATATCACAGCATTTAGCAATTATTAATTTATTGAAAATAATTTAAAAATAACATTCTTCAAACATTACGCAACCCACTATTCAGTTTTCCAATTTTTCATGCATTAATTTATCATTATCATAGTAGGCATAGAAATAAGAATAATTTATTTTTAATCTGCTTTTCTTAATTAAAAATACTTATGTCGAAATCGAAATAAACTAGGATATTTAGGAGCCAAAAAAATCAAATTAAACCAAATTAAACAAATGCAATCCCACTCACAATCTCTTCTGGCTTACAAACAAAAAATTTACAAATATTAATCGCAAGAAAGAATATAAATAAAAATCAACAGATTTAATAAGATTCGAATTTCCTTTATCAGAAAAGTAAATGTAAAAATTCCAACTGTCTGCCGTTACGGAATTTTCCGTAAGACTAACACCTTTTCAAGCTCGCTCAGGGCTAACGCTACGGAAAATTCTATGATACTACCCCTAGCGCTATATTTGACTAGTTAGTTCAACAGAAAATTTCATAATACTAGTCAGTGCCTAAAAATTAATACTATTTTCAAATGTTATTGTAACGCTCCTGCCCGCGTAGCGTCATCGTTCTGAATTCCGACCAAGAAGCAGAAAAAAATATTTTTTATTTTTAGAAAAAAGTTTTTAGACTTACAGAATTATAGACTAATAAAATTAATTAAATCCGTAACACAAAATTCTATAATCAACTTTACATTTGAAGCCGTTCGACCAGACTGAAACGGAGCATACGAAATTTGCAATTTATATGAGAAAGTGGAAGCCACATCAGAGTTTTTTCACTGATCCTAACAAAAAATTGATCCAGACGAACGAATCGACAGTCTTCGTCAATTTCCTATTCCGAACGGTTACGCTCGCTTGAATTTATTCACGGTTTGATAAGCGATTATAGGTCGATCTAAAGAACGCTATGCATTCGATTTCTTGGGTTTGAATTACTTTTAAGGATTTCTAAAATTTGTAATCGGAATCTATTTTCTTCTAACGGTACATTTAATCGAAAACGACCTTTCAATTTCAAAATATATATTAGTTTAACCTTTGAATATTATTTTCTACTAGAATATTTATGGATTCTGAAATTTAAAAGATGAAACTTTTGCACAGTTCAAATCTGGATTTATTTCAAATGAAAGGCAAATGTAATAGTCCGATTTTAGAATCGACCGATTTTTTAAAGCCTTCAACCCCAAATTGGAAGCGTTGTAAATATTCAAATCTCAATGTTTTCATTGAAATATTCGAAATTTAAATGCCTCAAAATTTAAAGTGCCAGAAGAGAAAACAAATTTAAAAATACCAGTGAAAATAATGAAAATGAAACTTGAAATCTAAGTGACTGAAATAAAACTGAATCAAGATTAAATTCCAAATTTGTATGAAACTAAAATTAGGCTAACGGCATTAACCTTTCATTAGTCTAATTTTAAAAGAATCAAATTCAAAAATAGAAATTTTGAAATTCAACTGATTGACAATTTTAAACACTTTAATTGTAAAAACGGAAATTTGATCAAAATTCCCAGACCTTGAGGCAATTTTCAGTTAAAAATTCAATTTTTCAAAATTCAGACTGACAGAAAGAAGAGTATACAAGTAGAAAATGTTTTTTAACATTAATCTAAAACTGAAATTTTGTGAGCATCGGAATTTTAAAAGCGGAAAATTGTTATTTTAGCATAATATAAATTACATTTACAGTTAAAATTTTAATTTAAACATTTCAAAAGCTCGAGCTTTTTGGAAATATCCAACTCTGAAGGCTTTGGAATTGAAGTTCAAAATTCAAATCTCTCAAGTTTTAAGGTACCAGAAGCACTAGAATTTTGAATGCATCAAATTAAAAAAAAATATCCAATGTAAATCAGCATTTCAAATTTTGAGTGTCTATTTCCCAAAATTTGAATGCTACAATTTTGAACCAACCAAATTACTTGAGTAAAAAATCTTAAATTGATCAAAATCAAAAGGTAATTATTAACTTTTGAGGCTTCTCTAGACTGCTACATGTGAAAATAGGGATAATTAGAGAAAACGACATTTG
Organism: Andricus curvator; assembly: GCA_932195095.1. NCBI lineage: Eukaryota > Metazoa > Arthropoda > Insecta > Hymenoptera > Cynipidae > Andricus > Andricus curvator. The sequence goes on along the minus strand of CAKNYM010048426.1, from coordinate 130,054 downwards.
AGCAAAATAACAAAGGAAAATTTCAAAAATAGATCTTCCACTCCCAGGATGAGACGAAGACACCGAAATTTAAAATTAAAGAAAGAAAGTTTTTTGGAAGCATTCTTTGTATAGTCAGGTATGAATTTTTCTGTGGTATTTTTTGTTATAATAAAAGAAAACTAATTAAATTACGCATAGGAACTGAGGTAATGCCCAGCAAATGGGATTAAACGTTGATTTAATATGATTACTGGGGCAGTAGTCTCTACTGAGGCTTCTTTTGCATTTTGACGGAAACTAGTTCGTAGTATGTTTCCATCGATCATCAGTAGTTAGTTTACTGCCGTTTTTCTCCTTGGCTCTGCTTTTATCGAAAACGGTCTAAAAATGGGGAAAGAAGATCCAGAGATTACAGGCCTGAAAAAGGAACTCGAGGATTTAATTAACCAATGCAAGGTACAATTTTTTTACAAATTATCTGTAATCTTAACAATCATCACTCTATTATTTATAAATTTTTTTTAGTGATTTATTAGAAATTGATCGTCTTGGTATTCATATCCGTTAATTTTTTATTTTCTTCCTTCTTAAAAATAACAGTGTCTCAATTTTTGTAATTAATAATTTAAAATCATATTTTTGTTTTATAATTAAGTTTTTGTATTTAAGTACCTACGTATTGATTTAAAGAGGTATTTTTTACATTTTGCATTGCAGGAGGATCAGAATAAGCAAAAAGATACGACATTGGAAGAAGCATGCAGTAGTGTAGCCGATCCTGCGAAAGTGAAAATGTCAACGAAAAAGATGCTCAAAGGCCATATTAACAAAGTGAATTCAGTTCATTACAGTGGAGATAGTAGGTTAGGTTTTTGAAGAGTTATCTCAATATTTTGCAAGTAGAAAATTGATATTTTCTAAATACAAAAAAAACTTGAAAACTTTTATGTTACTGCCAAACTTACAAGTTTAATCAATTTTGAGAGTTTCAAATTTTCAAAAATAGAGATAAAAATTTAATATTTTAATTTATAACAATAATAATTTTAAACTAATTTAGAAGCATTTAACAATAAATTTAACAGTCATTTTAAGTTGGAAGCACTCGAAGATAAATTTAAAATCTGAAATAGAAAGCAAATAAAAAGATTTTCAATTTGTATCGTAAACAAACCAAATCGAGGAATTAATATATTATTTGAGCTTCTGTAAACTTCCTTAGATTCGCTTCAGAAATGAAGAATTTAATAAACTTTGTAAGTTATCACTTATTATTACGAGGGGTTGACCAATCGAATTTTGAGTTTATACCAGATTTCAAGATTTCAAAGGTTTCAGAGATTTCGAAAGATTTAAAAGATTTTATAACTGTTACATGTAACCGAAAACTACGTAAGATGTTTTTTAATCTAAAGTAAACTTAAGCAAATCTTTGTACCAAGGTGAATACTGTTATCAAACTAAATCAATTCATATTTACGAAAATTTCATTACAATTTCGTAATTTTATAAAAATCCTCGAAAAATTCAATTATAGGTTTCATAAATTTAATATACGGTTACGTAAAAATATCGGAAATTACATAAAATTTTCCGCTACTTCTTTTATTTCAAAATATTTCACGAAGGATTGTACACCAGATTTCAAGAATGATCAACCCCTCGTATTAATATAAAAAAATATACATACCTGTAATTTGAAGATTGAAATTGAAGTAAAAATGAAAATGTCCTATTTCCTTTTAATTTTTAGGCACTGCGTAACTGGATCTTTAGATGGAAAGCTAATTATTTGGGATTCCTGGACCGGGAATAAAGTCCAGGTCATCCCGTTACGATCAGCATGGGTCATGTCTGTGGCTTTTTCTCCCTCGGGAAATTTTGTTGCATGTGGTGGCATGGATAATATGTGCACTGTTTACGATGTGAACAACCGAGACTCAACCGGATCTGCGAAAATTGTTCGAGAGCTTCTTGGCTACGAAGGATTTCTTTCCTCATGCAGATTCCTTGATGATTCGAAATTAATCACAGGCTCAGGAGATATGAAAGTGTAAGAAAATTTTCAATCAAATTTAAATTACCATCCCAGTCTCCCGTACGGAAAATATAATTCTCAATTAAAAAAATTTTAATATAAAATGTAGATTCAGCACGGAAAATATAAAAAGTTCTTAATTTCAAACATTTTTTAATAAAAAATCTAGATGCATATGGGATCTGGAAGCTAATAAAAAGACCACAGATTTTTCTGCACACTGTGGAGATGTTTGTACTATGAGTTTGGGTCCAGATATGAGTACATATATTACTGGATCAGTTGACAGAACTTGTAAGCTTTGGGACTTGCGGGAAGAAAAAGCTAAACAAACTTTCTTTGGGCATGAGTCGGATGTCAATTCAGTCTGTGTAAGTACAAATTAAAAGTGACTTTTAAAATGTTAGAAGTTCGAAGAAATAGAAGCTGTCCTGGAGCTTTTTGATTATTACCGAAGAAAAAATAATCTGTTTAAATAATAAAATGCTTGTTTCAGTTTGCTTTCTAATCACGTGCTTTTTCAATAGTTTAACTCGAGCCTGAAATAAAGCTCGATTAAAACCAATTCAGAATTTTAAAGAAGTTTAGCAATCAGATATAAAATATTTTCTTTCCAGAAACTTTTAGAAGTTTGAAGGATTTGTTGATCAAAATTGGTTTCTTACAGTATCATCCATCAAGTCAAGGATTCGTAACAGCTTCTGAAGATAAAACGGCCCGATTATGGGATTTGAGATCGGATCAGCAACTAGCAACATTTAAACCACCAAGTTCGAATCCCGGGTTTACATCTTGTGCTCTTTCCCTCAGTGGCAGATTCATATTCTGTGGCAGTGATGACAATTCGATTCACATATGGGATACTCTGAAAGCTCAACATAATGGTAAGAACAAAAATGGTGTACTTCAATCAAATTATACAAAATTAAATTTAAAAATCCCGCAAAAGAGGCCGATACGCGCTCTTAAGGAAGGGTTTCGTAGGTTACAGGGTTCGAGAGTCATTCCAAACGATGAAAACCCAAATTTCCTCATTTTTCTTATTCTCAACCACTGATATAAAAAAGAAGAATACAACATAGCAATTTTGTTCACAATTCTACATGCCAATAGCTTCAATTTATGTCGTCCCTGAAGAAAACCGGATTAAAAGAAAGTTTCCAACATGGGGGTCTAAGAAGCCAAATGACTTCTTTTTTTTTTAGTTTTTAACCACTGACAAAAAGAAATCCATAATAGATAAGCGGATGAAAATATTTTTCGTCGAATATTCTACGACTGGTTAACATCCATGCCTCTAGCACATATATTGTAGGAAGTAGGAGTGGTAAACAACGAACGGATGGACATCCGAACGTTGTTATAAAGGTTTGCGGCGTAGCCTACGAAACCCTGAAAATTAAAAGATTGTACGTAGGCAATGCAAATAGTATTTTCTAGTTAAATAATAAATACATAATTGCTTGAGCTTGAATAATTCATGAGTTACGAATCATAAATTATTCACCTTTTTTATTTGTTCCGACGAAGGTGTGCTAAATGGACATGAAAATCGAGTCACTTCCATCTGCATGTCTCCTAATGGAATGGCATTGGCTAGCTGCTCTTGGGATCAATATGTTAGAGTCTGGGTCTAGGTAACGATCCTCCTGTAATGCCTTAATAAAAAAAAATCTATGTATATCGATTGTATCTTGAGAAATAAAGCCATATTGCATGATTTATACATCTGTCTTTCATTACACAGTACTAGTTGAAAAATACGAGGAAAAAAAAAAAATGAGAATCACAAACTATAAATTTTCATTTCAATCTACCAGTGTTAAAATAAACCTATTCTGTTTCAAAATTTACTTTCCATTCGGACCAATATCCCGATTACTAAATTTATTTTCAACTTGTGAAATATGCGAAGTTTCTTGTAGAAAAAATCATTGGTGATACCATTTTTAATATTTATATTTCAAAACAGAAAGCCCCACTGAATAGATCGAGACCTCAGAACGATATATTCTTCTTACAAATAAATTATAAATTTAAGAAGGTCCGGATACAACAAGAACTGTTTTTTCCATTCAATATATATTTTTTCTTAATTTATAGTTTCCATTTGCTAAATTATTTGCATGAGCTCACGCATTACAGACCTCATCATTTCCCAATCATACGAGCATTCGTTATAAATGAAATTGTAGGGACGTAAGGACGCGTACGAATTACAACTTTGAAAAAACAACTCGAATGCCAACTAGTCTAATAACCTCCGTAATGTACGTGAACCCTATTGGATATTAAATACTATTACTGTGTAGGCAGGGATGCCTTATTTGCCCACTTCGGTCGAGAAAACGCGCATCTTCAAATTTTATTTATTACTTTTAAAAAATGGATAAATCTACCTACTTAAATTTTAATCTCGACTTCCATGTGCAATAAAACATCCCCTTCCTAGTTTAAAAAGTGCTAGTAATTGAAAATACGGAGTTTAGCTCTTGCGACATCTCACCTGCGTAAATGGAATTAGCTCAGAATTCAACGAAAGAATATAAGTACAAATATTTATATAATTTATAGACAAAAATGGTTTTAAACGAAAGATATATTCTGGAAATTAGGAATATTTTAATATAATTCTACCTAGGGTACATAAGTTCGAGTTTCGATGTACAGCACATTCAAAATTATTACACAATTTTTCGGGCCATTAAAAATTCTACATTTCATATTTCACCCTTTAAAAAAATTAAGGAAGTATTAAAATATTTTTATTTGCAACCGGAACACATTTCTTCATTTCAAACATTTAAAATGGAATAACACCAATTTAAAATGTAAAAAAATATTTTACGATTTACCAATTGAAAAGTTCAAAATTAAATAATGTCATACATGTACGTTAAAAGAAAGAAATACAAAATGTAAAAATTGTGTCAAAAATTTATAAATTGAACAATTTTAAATTTTAACCATTAACAAATACACAAAATTAGAACAATTTTAACTTTGAAAAATTCAAAAGTGAAAAGTAATAAAGCTTTAAAAAACTGATTCAAAATTTCTAAAAGATATGTGAAAAAATAGGCGTACCGAATTTTCGGCACAAATATCTGGATCATTCGGTACCGGATTGTCCGGACCTCGGTAGACACTGCCTAAAAATAATTTTTTTGTATTTGAAATCGTGCTAAAAAATGAAATTGTATACATTTTTTTATCGTGCCTCTATTGAAACTTCGAGTTTGTTTCGATGTTTGCATCCCTAGGGATGCAAACATCGTGTTCCAACCCGCTCTACAGGTATCGAAACTCGAATTTTCAATAAATTTGCTATGAAAAATAATATGCATTACTCGGAATGTAACATACATAATAACATAATAACATACATAATATCACATCATTTGGGATTGTTATTGAGGGCCAATATAATTCCCCACTTATCATTTTGATCTAAGCCTTTTAAAAGCGATCAATTATTTATAATACATTTACAAGGTTGGAAATAACAACCCTTTCAAAATTGAATGATATAAATTGATTAAATACAATTTCAAATTAAATGAATTTAAATGGTAAACCTTTAAAAATGAAGCATTTTAAACAAAAACCGTTTAAGTTTCAAACGCAATAAGTTTTGAAAAAATTAGATTCGTAAAATTCTTAAATTTTTCAAGCTATAGCATTCAAGATTGACAAATTTTTAAACCAGATTCGAGACATTTTAGAAAAACTCAATTTGTAATGATCTAAATCTTCCAATCTTAATGTATTTTGTTTTAAATTGGTTTTGTAGAAAAATGATTAATTTTTAATTAAAATTGTGTAAAAACGACTGAATTAAAATATTTTTAATTTAAAGTGGGGTATTCGCATAAGTTTTTAAATATGTCTTCTCCCGTGTGAAATTAAAAAAGTACTAAAAATTGTATGTCATTACTCAAGAAAAGGTTTTTGAAAGAAGTTTAAAATTTTTTGTTTAGAGTTTAAAAAGTACCGCATTCAACGATGAAATATTTCCTATAGCTAGTTATCATCAGAAATTCATTAAGCTTGTTACAAAAAATCTTTCAACGCCATCAAAGTATAAAACATAAAAACTGAAAGACTTCAATATTGACAATGTTGAAATGGAAGAGTTTGCATTTTTTAATTGAACATGAAAATGTGAACAATTGTATCCTGAAACGTTGAAGATGGTAAAATTTTTAATTATAAGCATTATAAGTGGAGATTAAAAAAAAAAAGATTAATTATGATTTAAGTCTCAATGTACATCGATTGCAAAACTTATCTGCCCCTCACATTTCTGTATACAATTTATCTATATTTTTTTTTACTTGCAGAACCGCGGTTTTGCTGTTAAGTATTTGAGTACACTATGAAGCGCGAGTGTGAGTGCTGAACTTTATTTATAATCTGCCGATACAATGACTTTGCTAGTATTTTTTGGATGGGTCGCTTACTTGAAAAATAATTTCGTAACGCGCCAAATCAATCTCAGTATATATGTCTTAAGATTATTCGTGCCTGATACATCTAGCAACAATGATGTACTTCCGAAAAATATACTTTTCTGTAGACCGCGCCATAGTTCATTGTACAAACGTGACTATCAATGTAAATGAATACACTGTTTAACGATTCCGCTACAAATTAGGCATATGGATTAATCTTTTTGAAAGAAAATCAGCATCACCGGTTTTCGAGGGACGAAAATTATACAAAATTATTCAAGTCTCTTGATTACGAAATTACTCAACTGATTATCTCAGAAAATCGTTCTCTTCCTAGTGCTTCTTAGTATTTCAGTTTATTTAAATTGACTCGTACCTTAGAAACATGGACACGTTGACAATATTGTGCTTGCGCAGTTTTCGCCGACACATAGAGCTTTTTTTAAAAATGATTCATGAAGAGTACTAAAGTACTGACTAGAAAAAAGGTTATTCTGCAAAATAGAAATAAAAATTATTCGTGATAAATAAAAATTGAAATAAAATTTCTTTTTCATGTGTGAAGTATAATTTCAAAGGATCTTTTGATGTAGACTGGAGATTTATTATTGGCTCCACTGATTCATAAATATAAAATGAGAAATGAACGATCACTGATTAATGACTGCCACGCGCTTAGCTTTAGACGATACAGATAAACGGTAATTAATATATATCACAGAAAGTGCCTATCAAGTTAATAGAGATACAGTTCTTTTTGCGAAGACTTATTATTTACAGTAAAGTGAAAACCTTGGAGGAAAGAAGGAATTGCATCCTCGGTAAATGAAATTGACGACAAAATAAATTCACAGATATCTCTCGAAAAAAAAGATTAACAAATTCCAGAATTATAAAAATTACAAGCGTCGTCAACTTGATTTGTCGAAAGATCGACGCATTCCTGAAAAATATAAGATGATTAATATTTAAAAAACTGACGTGTTACTCACAAAGATCGATTTTCGCATTTGGAAAATCTTCGATTACATTCTCAAGTTTCAAGTGCAAAAAATGGATCTGCGTGTTCGTTTCGTAAAGACCTTTAATCACAACGATTAATTAAATTCTTAACGAAATTAACGAAAGTTCGTGATATTCATTCAGCTCAAAATTAAATGCTTTGGATCTTTTAGTTGTTTAATTACAGTAAACGAATACTTATTAGAATACAACTAACAAGGAGGATTTAATAAACACATCGAATCGAATTCTTAAAGGAAATAAATTTGGGGAATTGATCGGTAATTATTAATTAGGTGTCTGTACAATGTACATGTTATAATGATAAATAGAATAAGTGATGGAAAAGTCTCGTTAAAGTTGGGTTTAAAAATAATAATGTACCTACGATCTTTGGAGAATGAAAAATCAATGGGTTTAGGCTTGGACGAAGGTTTAAAATCCGTCAAGGTGGATGAGAAGAGCGACGATTGTAGTTGCTCCTGCCTCTTTCGTGGACCATTCCGTAGCTTCCAAATGAGGATCCACTCCATCTTTTTTGGAAGTTATGGTGTACGAACCGGGTCTTACTGATAATTGGAATGCAGTCGATGCGTTGAGCTTCTTGTTAGATTGCGTGTCAATGTACCTGGAATTTATTTTTTCACATAAATATATTCTTTAATGTATAGGTATAAAAGCCCTAAAAGTCTTTAGTAAGTTTAAAAGCCTTAAAATCGATACAGTTTAAATTTAAATGGTACAGGGTAAGTGCATCGGCCTCCGGAGACGTAACAGTGGTCTGAATTTTGATTAGTCGGATTTTTGACAATTGGTAAAACTTAGTAATCATATGGCCTTCCAAAGGCGGTATCCGACCGCTGTGTGATTAAGTGATTAAGTGATTAATATCACTTACAATCGTTGGACGACAACCAGTACATTTACCATAAATGATATATTAAAAAATTTTACGTTAAAAATTATTAAGTAAAAATTGTATAATTGCAAATTAAGAACGATCACAAAGATAAATAAAATCAAGATAGAATCATTCAAAATTACAAGTTAGAAATGTTAAAAAATAAATCATTAAAATTTTTAATTGAGACCATTAAAGTGGAATAATTTTAGTTTATAATATGAAAAATTGTTTGCTTTCAAATTTAAGTCGTAAACATTGTTCAAATTTAAATTGAGAGTCATAAAGATTGATCAATTTTTAATTTAATTTTAAGCATTTAAAATTAAATACGTTTCAAATTGAACAACAACTGACTAAAAATGTTAAAAAGTAAAAAATTCTGAATTGAATTGAGATCGATAAAAATGGAATAAGTGTACATTGTAACTTTAAAAAGGGTTTGGTTTCAAATTTAAATCGTTAAAATATGATATGTGGTCCTAGTAGCGCTTTCAAAGGCTTCGAAACGAAAGAGCTTAGAACAAGAAAAATTAAGAAATATTTTAAATTTCAAATTAAATACTTTTTAAAATTAATATTTCAAATTACAAGTTTTAAATTTAAATCGTTCAAAATAACATATAAAGCAGAGTATAATTTCAAACTTAAAGTTTTGGGAATTGAAACAATTTATTCAAAATGTTTAAAAAACTTGCACGGCTCGCAAGTTTGAGAGCGCCTAGGGCGCGCGACTGTTGGTTCTCGCGCTTCGCGCTCAATATTATATTGTATTTACGCGCTCGGTCTTTGTGTTTCCCCTACATTTATGCACAGACCTTTTAAAATCAAAGGTCAAAGCGTTGACAACTATAATTTCGTGATTGTGAATTCTCTTTTGTTAAAGCTCCTTCGGCTTTAACGAACACATTCTCATCACGTATCTCGTGCTTCGCACTCGATTTTGTCCAAAATCTGAACTTTTCTACAAGATGATCAACTCTATTATATCAAATGTATATTATATTCATTTATGTACCCCAGCCTGAAATTGCTTATTCAGATATTGCAAAATAAAGTACAAGTTTTATTTATCATGATTAATTTAATATTTGTTTCTTATTTTGCATTAAATTTTATTCTCAGCTACCCTGAAAAATGTATCATTTCAATAAATGTATATTATTACAATTCATAATATGCATTAGTATTGAAACATACGTATTTTTATTGTCTTGTTTTCACGATTGAAAAAAAGTGCGCATACTATAAGAAAAAAAAACAATTTTGTTATTAAACATTGTATTGCAACTTGTATCGTTTTTACATAAATTTAATTTATTTATTTTGAACTTAATTTTTTTTAAATTTAAACTAAAAATACGCTTCATAGCGCAAATTTTTTTTGAGAAAATTTGTAGATATAATTTAGGCGAAGATTTTTTATAAATTAAATGTTATTGTAGCTTGTGTCCTTTTCCCAAAAAGGCAATTTTTTGTTTTTAATATATTTTTATAACAAGAGTTTATAACAAATTTTGAGATCTTTTTTGGTTGAACAACTTTTGCCTTTTCATTTTTTGTCGTCTCTTATGTCGTTTTTACAAAAGTTTAATTTTTTTATTTTCAATCTTGTTTTTTACGATTAAAAGAAAATCTACTTGTTCTATTTCAAAATTATCAATAATAAATTTGTAGATCCTTTTTGGGTGCAGAACTTTTGTTTATTAATTTTTTTTTCATACCTTGTGCCGTTTTCCAAAAAATTTTATTTTTATTTTTAATGTTCTTTTTTACGATTTAAACAAAAACTACGCGACCTATCAATAAATTATTAATGACAAATTTGTAGCTCCTTTTTGGCTGAGCAACTTTTGTCAATTCATTTTTTTCATAGTTTATGCCGTTTGTCCAAAAATTAAATTTTTTAATTTTTAATCTTGTTTAGTTCGACCGCAAAATTGAACTTTTGATTTTTCATTATTGTTTGTGCGGTCGAAATTTGAATTTTCGATTTTTCGAAAAAATTCAAAAAGTTGTTGCGGTATCTTGTAGAACGTTCAAAATGCAACGTTTTTCTATCTCTGACATTTTTTTATGTCGCTCGTTTTTTGGCTTAAAATGTTAATTTTTGTTTGTTTTTTGGCATTTTGTAAATTCTATAACTCCGGTAATTTTTTGTATCAAAAAAAGTCATTAGGATAAATTGTTCGCCTCTTTGAGTACTACTAATAACCGTACATAGAATTGTTAAATCTTTAAAACAAGTGGTCACAAAAATTTTGAAAATGCACTTACATTTGGAATTTTTATCCAAAATGGCTGGTTAACGTACTTGACCTTTAGTTTAGGACACTAAAAGAGTATACCAAAGCCCAATCCAATATGTCAATTTATTCGAAATTTTGATATTCATTCAAAGCCCGGAGTTTAAAATTCTACAATATATTTCGAATTTAATATAGTGCAATTTGAAAAACTTGAAATTCAAATTATTTAATTGCAGTTTGAAACTGTTTAATGTGACATAAAGTTAAAAAAATAGTTTAGAATACTTAGTAGAGACATTATTTTGTTTAAGTTTTACGCACTGAAAATAAAAATTCTATATTTTTATAGCTTAGATTTTAAAAATTTAATTTTTAATTCAGTCCGTCTTTAAACAATTTCCTTAAGAAAAGGGGAAAGAAGGAAATACGGGAAGTCTGAAGACTGATTGTGAAATTCAATTATTGACTTTTTATTTAATTTTAATGAAAAAAAATATTCAAAAAGTTAAAAATTTACCGAAAGTCTTGAAGAAATAAACTGAATTTTTGAAATCATGAATTTAAAATATTTAAAAAAGAATTGGAAGTTTGTATTCCTTGGAAGTCCTTAATTTAATGAAAATATTTTAGAACTTGGAAAACGTCTTAAAATTTCGTCTTACGTAAAAGTCCAAAAAGATTCGTAAAAGTCCAGAACATTTTCTTGTAGTAAAATGTTCTATCATAAAATTCAATTTTTACAAACTCCCAATATTCAAAAAGACTTGAAAATGTTTACAAATTCGTTGTAAGATTCAATAAATATAAAATATGGTAATTTCAATTCAGAATGTATAGAGAACCTAAAATTCAAACTGCTTGAAATATTTCAAATATCTCTTTACAATTCTGTGATTTAAATATCCTTCAGCACAAAAAACAATAAAAAATAAGCTCATAATCTTGTTAATTTTAAAATACTTACGGGTACTGTCTCGTAAAATCTTCGGATCCCGCATACTTTATATTTGGAGAAAAAACCACTTGAGGATTTTGATCTTCACTATTTATAGTCGTTGTCAAATTACTCGTGTCTAACTGTTCTTTTGTTAATAATTCACCTCTATCTAAAATCCACCTGAAATTTAAAAAAAATATATTTAACAATTGCCAAATATAAAATTGTATTCTAATTTATTAACTTCAAGCTTCGAAAACTCAGATAAATGAAATACAAAAAAACAATTATCAAAATAAACGAATTACCTGACTGCATCTAATCTCGTCCCATAGAAAGCCACATGCCACTTATCAGTCGTGCTCTGGGGAATTTGATTAGCATTGATGGTCTGCCTAAGAGGAAACCTGGCCCAACCAATTGGTAACACAAACTCCGCCAAAGGTTCACCCTTTTTACAAATGGCACTCTCTCCCTCAACCTTATAGCAGAAACTACAATAACAAAGAACTTCATCGAGCGAAAAGAACTCTTCAGGCAAAACGAGTGACTTCTTTAACCTGGCGCATGCCTTGAGGTATTCGCATTTCTTCGAGGATGAAGCGGAGCTCCCAAGTGGAGTGGACGGCAGCGAAGCGACCAAAGGTGCACTGTGAAGGACGTTTTGAGTTAGAGCATTTTGACTAGCGATCACACTATTAGCCAAAAAATTATTCGGAATCTGATAGTGCCGATTCAAATGCAACTGCAAATCCTGTCCACTCGAAACATTAACAAGAGACCCAGACATTATATTGTTCTGCGAATTTGGGACAGGAGACTGAGAAGGGAAGTGATTATTCTGCGTTCCACCTATCAGGATCGGCGAGCTGTTTTGCTGGGGGACCACTTGGTTGTTTTGACTATTAGAAGCGATACTTTCATTAATTGCATTATTAGCATTGGTGGAGTTGATCGCAGTGTTTAAATTGCTCATGTTGCTGGTGCTAACTGCTGAGCCATTTTTAATATTAATATTCGTTGCATTGTTTATTTCTACATTTGTACATTCATTCCTGGCGCTTAGGTTCGACGAATTCGAGCGATTTTCGGTCTCGTTTATCGCCTCTCGACAGTTGTCAGCCTCTTGGTTGTTCACAACAGCATCAATTTCACTCAAAACGTTGTCAACATCGTTAAAGTGTTTACTCCTAGCGTTTTCCACCTGATCGTTGCTCATTTCTGAGCAAGAGTCTGAGTTGTTGCTGTCGGAGTGTAAGCTACTGACCAACAAATTATTCTGTAGGGAATTGTTCTGGAGACTTGAATTATGATTGCTGCTGGACGATTGCGACACGGCAGTATTTTCGACTAGATTCATACTAGCAGTGCTTTGAACTGGAATATTTAAAGAGAGGTTTGAGGGAGTTGCAGGAACGGCGGTTTCTTTCTCATGACATTCCAGGTCCGCTTTTTCTCGCGAATTTTCGATGTCTTCTTGTTCCGATCCAACACACCCTATCACAGCGCTGTTGTTGGCACAATTGTTCGAGTAAAGGGAGTCGGATGTGGATCCGACTATGGAAACTTGTTCGCACTGGCCATACAAGTCGATTACAGCATAAACGTACAAAGGCAAATCTGTGGCGGCTATTCCTTGATCGAGTCCGTTTATGTAAAGGTGGAGTCTCGAATCTTCATCGATCAGCAAACCTACTGTTGAACCACACTGAAGGTTCTCCAAATTTGATCCATAAGTTGTCTTCACCTATGTACATATTTTTAAAAATTTACCTTGGTTATAAATATTGACGTGTTTACGAAATAAACAGTCAGAAAGAATAAAACATCAGCGTGGAGAATTAAATTAGAAAGGGAGCTTACTTTAGTGCCATTGTGGGATATCCAATCTCCACATATAATCCATGAGTGTCTTTTAAAACCAAGAGCTGATACGGGAAAAGTTGCTTTTTCAGGGGAAACGCAAGTAACTCCACAGAGTAATCCCGAGACCCAACGGTCGTTTACTTTTTCTATTTTGACTTGGAACATTTTATTCCTTATAAAAGGGCGACTAGACATCACTACACCTGCAAACATATATTTAAATGATATATTAATTTTACTAATAGAAAGATTTCTCTTCACCTCAGGCCCCATTGAAATACATTTCTTATACATACATTGATTAGCAGTTCGAACTCGAAAGTTCATTGCCTCACTACCCGATTCGGGTAGTGTTTCCAGGTAGATATTTACTACCAATGTGGGCCCACCACACCCAAACCTTATAAATTTCTTATAGAGAACAAAATTATAAAGAAGTATCAAATTAACAAAAATGTTCAAATAACAAGTTTGTAGGAATGAAAATTTATTAAATAATCAAGCGAATAAATAAATAAAATTGGAACAAAGTTAACATTACGTGGCACATCCCATGATAGCGCGGGAGGCAAACAATGCCCGTAGACAAATTAGTCTACATACCTCAGAATTTCGATCTGATTTGAAAGTTTTTTTTTAATGAAAGCTTATTAAATTGTGCATAGATCACTTGAGACATCTTGTAACGAAGTGCCTCGGTTTCAGTTTTCAAGCTAAAACGGACAAAATATCCAATCCACCAAACAAAAATGAAACTTTCCATAATCACGGTTTGTTTCGCTAATCGCATTGGGATTCGAACCCTTAATAGCGTTGTTATTGCCCCTCGTACTGGAATTTAATCCAAGTACGCTACCATCCGATCTACGCTGTCTCCTCTTTCCAATTTCCTTAAACTCACTACTATCTAATAAATACTAAGCGTACCTTGATTATAGCTAGCTACTCTCCTCGCAGTGGTTCTCTTTTCCAACTGTACATTTCTCCCGTGATTCTCATGAAATTCGTAACACCAATCAACTTCTCCCACTGAAGTATTTATAGGTTGCGTAGGAGTGAGTATCATTTCATTCAACAATTTCGCTTCTGAAGTTTCAACCGACGATTCCATCCCTTCACTGTAATATCAAGAGATAATGTTATTGAAAAATTCATTAGACTGCACAATTCGGGAAATGTTTTTGAAAGTGTATAATCACAATTTATACGGAATTTTGAAGCTTCCCAAGTTCGCTACTCGAAGTAGAACCTTTCAAAATTCCACCCACGTAATCAATAGAGGAACCTACTTTCTGATAGTGGGTGGCATCGGATCTAAGAGCAACTCCAAAGAATCTTGCATTCGCAGACTAGCGTTTGGAGAGATTGCTGGGTTTTGTTGCTTGTTGCTCATGATACTGACAGCCACGGTGCTGCCAAAAAGTTCTATAACCGCGAATACCATTTCAGGTAAATTCGAGGCTGCGACACCCATGTCTTCTCCATTTATATAAAACTTTAGATTTCCCTCCTGAGTGCGTTTCAAACCTATTTTATCACCGACTCTAATCCAGTCTAAACTGGGACAGTAGTTCAAGCAAAGAACGTAGCCTTTATGACGCACTTCGTTACCTGAAATTCAAAATAATTTTACAATGATAGGACTTTCATCAGAATCTTGCCAGCAATTTTCTAATTCACTAGGGTATTCAACTCACCAGTTAAATACCAAGAATCCGCCGGAATGCAGGTCATTCCTGGTACGAGATTCATCGAAGTTAACCAGTTTCCACTTTCGTGGCTGAGGACTCCTATCCTCAAAGAACCGCTCCATTCTCGAGCGACTTCTTGGACGCAAATTTCAAAGAGTTCATTATTTTCAAGTGGAGCGTCGCTCAATAATACAGCGTTGCTGTATTCTCTGCATCGAGTTGCAATGCCTCTTTCACTATTTAGTTGAATATTTAAGCCTACGGACTCGTGGAACTTGTGAGTAATTTCTGTATGACCCTGAGGTTGAATCACAGAGGTGGGTTGCTGGCTCGTACTGTTTTCCGACTGCAAATACTGTTGGGTCATCGTGTCTCTTCTTTCTGGCATAACGATCGTCACCTAGTGACAAATCACGAAATAAATTGAAATCAACGTAACAACACATTGATACGACTCGATATTATTTTACAAACTTGTATGAATTTCCGAAGACTAGTAACACTAAAGAATATTCTAGAATATTTGACAAACTTCTACATTTTTACAGAAACTTATAGAATTGTAAGAAACACCTCAAACATTCTGGAACGCTCCAGAATAACGGGGTGGCCGAGAAACTTCATTTTCAAGATTCCCTGATATTCTGTGTACAATTCTTGAATATACAGATACAAATTTCAGAATTTCTTAGATTTTTTTATATCTTTAAAAAGTTCAGAATTTTCTACGGACCTATTTCTAGAAAAGCCCAGAACCCTCAAGAATTTTAAGAGAATTTAAAATTTAGATAAAAATTACCGAATATTTAAAAAATTTCAGGAAATTCCTGAATAGTCAAGAACTGTTAGGCACATTCTAGAATGTTGCAGGATTTTCAAAAATACGATTGGCGGGTACCTCTTGGACCTTGACAACAGCCCCAACTGACACAAAAACTATTGGATATCTCGAAGTAATTAGAGCAATGTCAATAAAAAAGAGCAGTGAAAATCAATTCGTTTTAATCAAAATGTTATACTAAGGTATAAAACAAATTATTTACCACAAGATTCCTTGTTAATATTGAATTCAAATTTCTATATAATAGTTCCAAATTGGTGGCGCTGTTGTAGCTACCCAACACGCGTTCGTCCAATAGTTCTAAAATACATAAACCATAACCCTGTGTTTTCGAATTCACTGGAATTCTTCGCGAATTTCGCGTTATGCAAAGTAAAAAATTGGTCTACAATGAATATTGGAGTTTATATGAGGGCGTCTGCATGAAAAAGGCCCTTATGGCCGGTTTTTGTTTAGGAGATATTCGCGTTTTTGTAAGTTAGGGTCAAAATTATTATTTTCGGGTTCCCAAACGATACTGTTTTTTAATCATATGAATAATGGTGAATTCTGGTGATATACATATAATTAATAATTGACGTGCAACAAAGACTCATCACCAAAAGACGCCAGCTTAACTTTAACTTGAGAAACGTAAAATTACAAATTGAATGAAAAATTTTTTTAAATCTGAAATTTCAGACGAAGCGATATTACATCGCTGTTCGAGGGTCCCTTTATATCCATTGATGGACGGTGTGTTTGACGAATCTTACGGAATTTGCAGCATATTTTTGTTGAGTGTGCGCACGCAAGGGCGAAAGCGAATAAGCTAGCGCATAAATTGAAAAGTGCACTTTACCGACCTAGAGCGGTAAAACACCTCTCCACAAACAAAGACCTACTCTGCGTCTTCAAAACACACACGAAGAAGCGACGAAAGCTTATATTCTAGAATATTCATTTAGAATAAATTACGAAAATACCTGAGCACATTGTCCATATAAATCAATAACGGGATAAACGTGTGCCGGGAGTCCAGTGCAGGCAACACCTTGATCGATTCCATCCAGATAATAATGCAGACTCGTATCAGCGCAACGCATCATTCCAATACGATTTCCTTCCGTAAGTTTGTCCAGATCGCAGCTGTAATTATTCCTAAGAGTCACTCCGTCGCGCATAACAGTCGATCCGGATAGCATCCAAGTATCATGATCTATGTCAGTCATCGTCGAGGGAAATTCCAACTCATCTGGTCTTATAGCTGTTACACCTGTTAATAAAATAATGCCTAATGTGCATTCTTAAATAACACATCAATCTTGAACTGTTTTTCCTTCAGTTGATTATTGTCTCATACCTGCTTCTATCGCTCCGGACCATCGATCGACCATTTTATCAATTGAAACTTCGAACATTTCCCCATCACGTAAAGCTCTGTTGGCGATAACGATCGCATCGTTAAATTCACCTAATGCCCGAGGTCTCGAGGCTGTTAGACCATTGTTTGTGATCCTCGCATTCTTCCCATGGATGTGGTGAAAACGCAAGTCGCTGGAAGAAGGATTTATAGTAATTACAAAATAAGTTACAGTATTGGGTAAAAAGGTGAAGCGAAGAAGTTGAGGAAGTAAATTACCTGTATAAAGTAGTGTTACTAAAACTAGAATTATTCGTGGTTGGACTGTAAAAATCAGTATTGTCGACTATTGTAGCTTGAGCTGCTTGTCCATACAAGTCTATGACGCCATAAACTCTTTCGGGAACACTCATTGCTGCGGCGCCTTGATCGGCGCCGTTTACGTAAAAGTGGAGGGTGGAATTATCCTTTCGCATCACTCCCACTCTGTCGCCAACTTGCAGTCTGTCTAGATTCTGCCCGTAATGGTCTATCATTGTTATTCCATTATGCATCACGCCGTTGCCAGTCATCATCCACGTGCCAGATCTAAGGCAGTAAAATAATAAACACCCGAGGTATTAACTTATCGACTTTTCAGTGTACAGTAGATTTCGCAAAGGTTTCAAAAGATCTCAAAGATTTTACAAACATTTCACAAAGGCTTGTACACAAGACTTAAAGAATGATCAACCCCTCGTAAACATCTCATTTCCGATTATAATTAATTTAACATTAGTCTTTAAAATATCTCTCAAACTTGGACAATACTAATATAATATAATACAACTCAAGTTAAAGAATGAATTAATGACTAAAAACAAAAAGTAAGCTTACCTGACGTTTGTCATAGTGAATGGAAATTCTAGTTCCGTTGGAGAGTGACTCGTAACACCAATTTCGATGGATCCAGCCCATTTGGTAACTATTTTGTCCAATCGAACTTCAAAAAGCTCATTTGGTCTCAAAGGTCTCGAAGTTAGTACTACTCCATTATTAAAATCATCTATAGCACTGAAAAAAATTAAAAGTTCAATTTAAAAATTGTCATATCCGGAGTGGAAACTAAAATCAAAGAAAAAAAGTTATCGGGCGTTAAAATCAAAAATGCAAGCCTTGGAAGGTAATCAATTTTTATTGGAAATCCACTGAAAATGCAAGCCTGCTCTTTTGAATATGATTCATTCTAAAAACAAACTTTAAAATTTTCAGTTTGAAATGTGATAACGTGAAAAATAAGAGACTTATTTTCAGGTAGTTCAGGGCTAACATCCTCATATTCTATTTTTAAAAATGTGATAAAAATATATTTAATTCAATTTACTTAGGCCTGTGTGCAGTTCGACCATTATTGATTACATCAGCTCGAGTTCCACAACAGGGATGAAACATTAATCTTTCCAAGGGCTCTTCTTCAGCTTCTAAAAATTAAACAGGAAAACAATTTGTTAACTAAAATTTCTAACTCTATCCACCAGATAAATGCCAATAATATAATAATAATTATAACCATTCAAGGATTGCAAATGTAGCGTGTTTCTTCTCGTTATCAGATTTTGTTCCTCTCTCTCATCTCGATCGACAATCGTAACTTTCACAGTCATCCCATAAAGATCGATAACTCCCCAGACTGAAGCAGGAACTTTTGCTGCAATTCCCTGATCGAGACCGTTGATAAAGTAGTGCAAGTTTCCGTTACTTTTTCTGATCATTCCAACCCTGTCACCTTCCTATAAATTAATTTGTTTAAATCAAACTGGGTTGGAAATTCAAACGTTAAAGGTTGAACAGTTCAAAATTAGACGCATTCAAAATGAAAAAATAGAAATTTGATAAACGGACGGTACTAACTCGAAGCTCATCTAAGTTGAATTCCCCATATTCTCGCTGTGTGCCTTTTCCATTTGTTAAAATTCCACATCCAGACATCATTGTCGTTCCAGAGCGCATATTGGTCATCGTTGCAGGAAATTCTAAAGCAGTTGGACTGTGAGTTGTCACTCCGACTTCTATACTTCCTGACCATTTGTCGACCAATCTGTCTATTCGAATCTGTTGAAGAGAATAGGTAGATCAGTATTAATTCCGTTCCAATTATTAAAAAAAGAGTCTCATTGATTAATATTTGTGAACAATATTATACCTCAAAGAGTTCATTATCTCTCAAAGGTCTGTGGGTCATCACAACCCCATTATTAAATTCATCAAGAGGTCTCCGTCTTTCTGCAGTTCTTGCGTTATTAGATAATTTAACCAAAGTACCAACTCTCTCATGAAACCTCAATCTGTCTTCTCTTATCGCAGTGGTGGTTGGATTCTTGGGCAAATTTACATTAACGTTTACATTCAAGTTGGCTACTAAGTTTGTCGTTGACGAATTCGGGGCTTCTTCCAAACCGTAATCATTATTAATTTCAGCCTCATCTTTTGGCTCACTGTACGAGAGAGTCAAACTTGGTTGAGTTATTGTAACTTGAACGCAGTTACCATACATATCGATTACAGCGAATACATTTGAGGGGATATTTACTGCAGCCACTCCTTGAGATGTGCCGTTCACGTAAAAAATGAGCTCGCTCTGCAATTGTACGAGAAAATTACTATATTATCTCAGGAAGATTATTTTATTATTAATATTATTTTGTAGTATTCGAGCTAGAGCAGGGTTGCTACAGAAGTCCGGTTTCAAACTTCCACGACTTTTTCAGGTTTTCCACACCTACTTTTGAAAAAATTCCAGGTCAACTATTTAAAAAATTCAGTCAATTCTATTCGATTTCAACACATTCTAATATGGTCGCAAACTAATTTACCAACTTCTTGTATAATTATTACTCAATGCGGAATCGGATGGGAAAAATGTCTACGGCCATGTAAAACGTTTTATGAGAACTTCGTTTTTACAGATGATCGTAGAAAATTATAAATTTTCTAATAATTCGACATAGAAAACTACAAAGTATGAAAAAGCAAGATTTTCAATGATTAATTATGAAGTTTTACGAAAAATAAAATGTTTATAAGAAAAATTATAAAAATGTACAACAACAAAACACAATATTCATTTTTTTTATAATCATTTCTTGAAAATATACATCTGGAAAAACTAGATGTAGTTTTTCACATTTTGTTTTCAGAAAATTTAAAATTTGTATACACAACTATGAATAGCTACAATTTTATACAAAAAAGAGGAAAATCTGCGAAAAAAATAACGAAAATTTACGATTTGCAAAAGCTAGCTGTAGTTTTTCATATTTTTCTTTATAAATTACAAATTTCTACATAGAATTATAAATAACAACAATTTTCTACGAACAAATGGGAAAATCTACGACTCCAAAATGAAGGTTTATTTTTTCATAACTTTAAAACTTTTTTGTAAGAAAGTACGTATTTCTACTGAATGCATTACCTATTTCTATGAAAAGTTATGAAAATGTAGAACCCCAAATCCATAATTTTCTACAATCCTATATGAAAACGCTACCCTTGTAGAATGCTGTAGTTTTTTGTAAACGATTTTTAAAGAATATTCAGATTGCCTAAATTTGGAAATTTGTCGAAAACAGTGAGATACGCGAAAACTAATCAAATTTGATGGGCTTTCTGAAGGGGATTTTATATTTATATGCATCCACCCTGAACTGCCACAGTATCAATATTTGCAACATCGTAGACGATGCAAATTTAAAAACACATCATTGCAGGGTTTAGAAATTGTTTGATATATTCTGTGAATAAAATAAAATAAAATCATTCATACGAAAAATGAATCAATTAAAGCGCACGTCATTCTACGAAATAATATGAAAATATAAGCTTTTTTACTATTGCTTTCTACAAAATAACTATTCCAAGTCCAAAATGCAAAAAATTTGCGTACAAATTCACAGAAATTATTTCCACCGGGAAATTTAAAGGGCTTTTAAATAATTATTTAATTGTAAACAATTCTCACTAATATTATTCTAAAAAAATTTTAAATTCTATAATTATAATCATATGATTTTTACTAGTAAAAAAAACCAATTCGCAAATTTAAAATTCACCGCGAAGTACTACAATAATTAATAAGACTTTGAAGAAGAAGCGAATAAAAATATCCAAGCCATTTTTTTCAAAATTCCAGGCCTTTTCCAGATATTCCAGGCCTTGTAGCAACCCTGTAAAGACATATTTTTTCCTACAGAATTTAATTTTTTTCATTTATTTAATCCAAATGTTTTAACATAGTTTCAATTTTTGAACTAGGAGATTTTAATTTTTGAGAAGAATTTGTTTTGCAAGAAGTTTGAAAGAAGTTATTAATTTTAGAAAGAACATACATTGGATGTTCTCATAACTCCGAGGGTGTTTCCCTCTTCTAAGGTGTCCAGATCTACGCCATAGAGTTCGACGATAGGCTCCCCATCGTGCAAAATACCTGAGCTGGTCATGATCCAGGATCCATGACGAAGATTGGTTGCACACGCAGGCAACTCGATAGTTTCTGGATCAGCTGATATAATTCCGATTTCTATACTCCCACTCCATGACATCATCTGATTGATTAAAATACGTTAGAATTAATAAAATATTAAAAAGAAGAAACATTATTACTTATTTTCTAGCGAGAAACAAAAATCTAGCTTCTAATACTCATAATCTAACAAAATAAAATGATTTAATTAATTCTAATACATCATAAAGAATCAAAAATCATAGCGTTCTTAATATATATTCAGGACAAAATTTTAAACTATGTACGATAATTGTTTACTTAATAAATTCACCATGACAGATTTAAAAAAAATTGTACATTTCTCCAAACCATTCAAAAATTATTTCAAATGTAATTTCCATTAACCAATTAATTTTATGGTAATGATGTGGTAAACTTGCAAATGTTGATACGAAAGAGAAGCGGCTTTTAGTGAAATATTTGTATTCATTAAAAGTATTAGGATTGTCGATTAAAAATGTAGAAAATCATTTTAATACATAAAAAGTAGAAAGTCTTTTAAATATCTCAAGTTTCAATTATAGAAACTACTTTCAAAAAACAATGAAAAACTTAATTAAACAATCTGTAAGTTCCTTGTATATAATCAGATTATTCCCAAACTAACTAAATTATAGTAACATAAATATTTAAAAATTGCGGTGACATATGGAAAATCTTTTTTTTTTGCATTGTACAAGGCGTAAAATTTCGAAATGTAAATAAAATGTCAATGGAATATTTTTCTTCGACAGGCAAATAAAATGGTGCCTGCAATTAATGCATGTTTAAAATTCGCAAAAGAATGTATATAAATAGAAAAAAACTAATTCGACTTTGTAAACATTTCCTTCGACTTTAAAAAAAGATATACATTTATAAATCTCAATAAATATATTTAAAAAATTCCAAATTTAATTATTGTAGATGAAGAACAAGTTATTTACAAATCGGCAGTGTCCATGTGTACTGAAAAATCGAAACTTCCGTACAAATAGTCCCGCTATCCGCCCCAAATAGAAATTTCGGAAAAATTTTTTTTTCATTCAAAGATCAACAACAGTAGATTAAAGCAAAATAAATTATTTTCATCCTGATCTAATGTTAAAAAATACTTCCATCATAAGATTCCCAATTTTAAATCCTATTCGAAAAATTAATCTCGACTATTTCTGTATATAGGTAATCTAATAATGTGAATAAATTTTGCACATTACTTCTCCATTAGAAATTACATTATAGTATCTTCCTATGACACTAATTTAATTACATTTACGAAATTAGGGTCCTTGTCAATAGAGACAGTCTACCTGAAATTTATTTCAACCAAACATGGAGAGAACTATTTAACTTTAAATGAGCAATTCATTCGCGATTCAATTCATAATTATAGTCATCTGACGGATCTGGGGTAAATCGAAGCTAGAAAACAATAGGACACCAAAACATATTTCCTCTAACTATTAGACATCAAATAAATAACCACAGGCTAGAAAAAGAATAATATCATCGATCGAGTTTATAATTCCTCGTAATTAGAAGATTTGATAGATGTTTGATCCGAGATGTGTGATGTTGCCAAATCGCTCCACGTACCTTTTTGTCGATGCGAACTTCGAAAAGTTCATCATCCTTGAGCGGCTCGGCACTAAGTACAAGTCCATAATTGTACTCAGAAAAATTCCGCACAGCCGTGCAATTATTATTAATTAAACTCACACGGTCCCCACATTTTCGATGAAACATTTCGACCATTCGTGTTTGATGTTTATGGTATTTATCAACCCCCCTCCCGCAAAAACACTATTTTCAGCTCTGTTTCCAAATTCGGCCAGACCTGGCAGGGTGGCAGCATGAGCAACCGGAAATCACGTGATACATCTCTTGACACTTCCTTAAATACAAATATCAAAAAATTAAAAATTATTTTTTAACGATTATTTTTATAAATTTACAATGAAGTAATAATTATTCATGTTATTTCTCAAACGATTGAAAAGTTTGTTTAGTTCTACATATTTACATTTTGGAGAATTTTAAGAGTCACGAACTTGACTCAAGAGTCTTTTGAGTGACAGCTCACAGCTGTCTGGTGTCTGTTTGAAATGTCAACACTTGATCTCAACCTCGACGATCTGACAGCTGATCCTGATCTTGCTGTTTGTCCGCATTAGCTTAATAGATATCAATAAATCCTACTGATAATTTGCTTGATAATTTAGTTTTCTTCTTTGAATGATTTGATTTTTTAACATTTAATTCTGTATAAGGTTAGAAGTTAAGAAAAATCATACAAAGTCTTGAAAAGTGAGGTTATGTATCCAGAATGGGTAATGGGATCATTTTTCTCGGAAGATAAGACAAAATTTAATTAATATAGTGTTCATACGTTCGCATTTTTTAGATTCTTGTCATTTTTATAAAAATATAAGGCTGCATTTTTAAAATGACTGCTGTAAAAGGATTTTTTAATTTTTGTTATGGACAAATATCTGCGGGCTTAGTGCAAACAGCAAGTTGGATGACGTCATATTTATAATATTTATGTTGTAAATAAGTCGTTAGAATAATGTGTTGATTCTTTAAATAATTTTGTTATGATCATGGACCGAGTGAAGCACAACATTTGGTACGTAAACTTTTTTTCTTATTATTTTGAAAAAGGAATATAATACATTACGGTGGTTCTTATTTATACTTCGTGGATTTTTTTTTAGAATTTTTCTGCTCTCATCCCCCGGTTTTGTTTGAATGTCTCCAAAAAATAAAATCTCTAAATTTGAGCAAAATCGGTTCATGTTTAAGGGTCTCGCAAATACCACGAAGTTTCCCATTGATTTAACATGGGAAAAAGTCAGCTTTTTGTAAATCTAATATTTAAAGGTGATGAAATGTTACAAATAATTTCGTATTTCAGTTTGTTGTTAAGAATTTGTCAGAGATTAAGAATCAATCATAAATTTTGATGGTGAATAACTGAACCATTCTTATGGGTCCCCAAAAAACCCCATAAGTTACAAATTTAAATTTGACGCAATATTGCGGTTTATTAACGCTTTTTAAAAGTTTTTTTTGTTGATAAATGATCATTAATTGGTAACATAAGATTACCCAGATTACCCAGTCATTTTTAATTAGTTTTCAATTGTTTAAACATTTGTTTTTTTCTGGTAAGTCGCGAAATGAACATATTTTCTAGACATTACGTGTACTCTAATCAATGATAACAATAAAATAATTTGTTTAATTAGTTTTGAAATTATTTAAATAATACGTGTTTGTTCAAGTATATAGTTTATCTAAAAAATGCAGGAAAAACATTTTATCTTACCAAATTTTCGACAAATTTTAATATTTTTAAATGCTAATTTGTTTTCTAAGAATATTTGTAAATGTTTCAACAAATTCAAATTATTTAAACAAATTTTGTCATTGTTACAATTGATTAAAGAACTTATAACGTCTAGAAAATACGTTCATTTCGCTACTTACGTGATAAAATAAATGTTTAAACAAATTCAAATGGTTTAAACAATGAAAAAATAGTTAACAGATGACTGGGTATTCTTAAATGACCGATTAATGATTATTTATGACAAAAAATTCAAAAAGTGTTAATAAACCGCAATATTAAGTAAAATTCAAATTTGTCACTTATGTGGTTTTCTTTGGGGACCCATAAGAGTGGCTTAAAGTCATTCACCCTCAACATTCATGATTGATTCTTATTCTCTGACGAATTCTGAACAATATACTGAAATACGCAATTATTTTCAACATATCATCGCGTTTAAATATTATATTTATAAAAAAACTGACCGTTTAAAATGTTAAATCAATGGAAAAATTCATTCAATTCATTCATAATAACACATAATAAGTAGTCCATTTCCCATTATAATTATAAATTTGAATTTTTCCAAAGTAAAATTTTTTTCAATGTTGTAGGCTCAAGTACTCTTAAATGTCAGTACTTTCTTATATTTTGTGAATCATACATTTGAGTACAGTAATAATAAAATATCTTTTACTATTTTCAGTATGGTATCGGACTTTTTTTATCCGAATATGGGAGGCGTGGAACAGCATATTTTTAATTTGTCCCAATGTTTGATTCAAAGGGGCCATAAAGTTGTGATCATGACACATGCGTATGGAGATAGAGTAGGAATTCGTTACATGACAAACGGTCTTAAAGTAAGTTTTTTTTTACAATTTCAATAAACTGTAATGCAAAATTCACAACTTTAAACCTTAAATACTAGTGCATGATTGATAAAAAATTCCACACTAAATACAAAGAAAAAAAAACGCTTATAATTTTCTGTTGTTAAATTAAATTAGTGAATATTTCTGTAGTGTTGTGTGTAGTTTGAAATTATATTAAGTTACGCTAATCACTAGTTTCATATTTTAGATTTACTATTTGCCTATAAAGGTATTTTACAACCAATGTGTTCTTCCGACGATGGTCTGTTCCATTCCTTTGATAAGATACATTTTTTTACGTGAACAAATTGAAATAATTCACGGTCATTCTGCATTTTCTGCTCTGGCCCATGAAGGGATGTTAATCGGTAGATTACTAGGATTAAAGGTATTTAATTCACCTTGGCAACGTAATTATTATTATATTGAATTCAGAAAAAGGAAATATAGTCTTTCATATTTTTCAGACTGTTTTCACAGATCATTCCTTGTTCGGTTTTGCGGACGCTTCTGCGATTTTGACGAACAAATGCTTAGAGATTTCGTTAGCGGATTGCAATCATTGTATATGCGTGTCACATACGGGTAAAGAAAATACTGTAATGAGAGCTAAGGTTCATAGAGAAAGGGTGTCAGTGATTCCAAATGCCGTAGATACGGCGCTTTTTACTCCTGACATTCGTCAAAGAAGTAAAGACTGCAGTAAGTTTTTAAAATTTCCACCGTAAATTTTCTAAACTAATCAGTACACTGTATATGTGAATTTTGAATACAACAAAAGTTTTCATTGACCAGTGTTGGGTAGTAACTTGTCACAAGTAACGAAGTTACTGAAAAGTTACGATATTTGTAACTTTTAGGGCAACTTCGTTACTATTTTAAAAAGTAACTTGTAACGTAACTTAGCTACAATTTTTCAGTAAATTTCAACTTAATTTTAGTTAGTTTGAAGTTACTTGTGTTTTTTGTATAGTATAAGAGAGGTTTATGGGTCAGTTGTGGGTAAAGAATTAATCTCTTTTGGTTGAGGATGCAGCCATTTTGTTGAAAATCCGTCTTTTTTGGTTAAATTCAACTTCAATTAATTTCAAATTACATTCTTTTTTGGTTGAAATGATATCAAATATTATATTTTTCGTTGAGAATTCTGTTTGGTTGAAAATTATCTTTTTTGTCGAAAATTCATATTTTCGATTTGAAAATGAAACTGTTTTGTAGAAAATTCATCTTTTTTGGTTGAAAATTCAACTATTTTGCTACAAAATTAATCTGATTTGGTTGAGGATTCAGCTATTTTTTGGAAAATTCGTCTTTTTGGTTGAATTCAACTATGTTTGATTTCGAATGAAAATCTTGTTTGGTTGAAATAATACCATCTATTATATTCTTCATTGAGAATTCATCTTTTTTTGTTGAAAATTCATGTTTTTTTTTAAACAATTTAGGTTGAAAGTTCAACTAGTTGGTTGAAAAATAACGAACTTTTTTTTTAAATTCATTTCCTCGGTTTAAAAATTCAATTCTTTTGTTGAAAAACGATGTTTTTGGTTTGAGAATTTATCTGTTTTGGTAAAAGAAATTCTGTAGAGGGTTCAGCTATTTCGTTGAAAAATTGTATTTTCTGGTTGAACTTGTAACTACTTGGTTAAAGTTGAACTTGTTTGTTAAAAATTGATTTTATTTGTGGTAGAAAATTATTTTTTTTACTGATAATTTAACTGATATTCGCGGGTTAAAAATGCATATATTTGGTTTAAAAATGCAACTGCTTGGTTAAAAGTGGAACTATAGTTTTTGTTAAAAATTAAATTTTTTGTTTGGGTATACATAGGTTTAGTTGAAAATTATTTCAAATCATTTTTTTTTTTTTTGGGAATAAGGTTTACATATTTTGGCAGAAAATTTAACTATTTGTTTAAAAATTAACTTTTTCGTTGGAAATTTAACTCTTTTATCAAAAATTTCTCTTTTTGGTTTGAAAAGGCTAGACAGTTCAACAGTATTGCTGAAAATGAACTTTTTTGTTGAAAATTATTATTTTCGTTATAAAAATTAAATTATTTGGTTATTCGTAATTGTTCTTTTTGTTTTGAAAATTCATTGCTTCCGGTAAAAAAAATTCATCTCTTTTGGTTAAAAATACAACTGTTTGGTTTAAAAAGTCATATAAAGTGTTACTTGAATTTCAGAATGGAGTTTTAGATCTAAACAAATTGTACTGAATTTAATCGAATCAATTTTAAGGTATAACAAAATAAAGCATTCTTTTCTGCAGTTCTGCAAACAGTATTTTCAACTATTTTATCAGTCAAAGTTATGGTTTGCATAGTAACCGTGAAACGGGGGAATAGAATTTCTAGAATTAAATATGTGAGTTGTGATTTTAACTCGAAACTCAACATGAAAAATCATTATTAATGGCTGATAAAAATAAAGTCAACGAAACAAGTAATTCTGGTGATCCTTCCGAAAAATGCGGAAAAACAAAACCCGTTCATAATCTGATATTATGGACAGGGTATTCTGAGTGACATCAGTTACTCAATTCGAATTTTACTTTAAATACATATTGTTGTTGACTTGCCGAAATAGATGGTGTGTTTTTTATTTACTTAAACTAATGCCTAATTCGTTTTAAATTAAGTTTTTATGAATTATAATCTTAGTTATTTTGATTTTTAAATTATAAAATTAAGCGAGTGAAAAAAGTAGCTTAGAAGGTAACTTGCAAGTAACGTAACCGTAGCTAGATACCTTCTTCCGCTAAGTCACGTAACTGTAACTAGTTACAAAAAAAAGTAACTTATCCAACACTGTCATTGACCTATAACAAATTATTTACAGTCACAGTCGTCGTAGTATCACGGTTAGTCTACCGCAAAGGCGTTGATCTTTTAGCACAAGTGATACCTCAGATCTGTGCACGTCATCGAGACGTGCATTTTCTGATTGGAGGTGATGGACCAAAGAGATGGCTAATAGAGGAAATAAGAGAAAGAAATTTATTACAACATAGAGTTACCTTGCTAGGAAGTTTAGAACATTCTCAAGTGAAGCATGTTTTAAATAAAGGGCATGTATTTTTAAACACGAGCCTAACTGAAGCTTTCTGCATGGCCATAGTCGAAGCTGCTTCTTGTGGGTAAGTTTATCACTTCAAGAAAAAAAAGCCAGGGAGTCTACTTGCCCGGAAAAAGACCGAGAATTTTATTCACCAAGAAATGACCGGGATTTTTCATTCGATTATACTAAAATTAATATTTAAAGTGTTTTGGTATTTTATTACTCTCAGTTTGTTCATTCACAAAACGAACTCGTCTACGCCTCGGCTTCGACTCGTTTTTGCAAACTCACGCTCGGCCGTAAAAAGACTAGTTCGCTACCTTGGTGCACAATATACTATTATTGTCGATAATGACATGCTAATAATGTCATGTTGTTTGTATTTTTTAAAAATATTTTGAAGTCTTTAAAGTCTGAAATCTTGAAATTCGGTGTACACTCAAACTTAAACAAGATTTACGTTTTAAAATAAAAATATAAACACTGTAATTATGATTTGAAACAGGGGATTTTGGAAGAGACATCTGTGATTCTGAATTTGAAAAGAGAATTTTCTATAATAATTATTATAGTTTTGACTTTGAACAGAGAATTTTTGAAAATAATTATAATTTTTAGTTGGTTGAGGGAATTTTCCGAAGCAATTATATGTAATTCTGAATTGAATCAGAGAATTTTCGAAAAAAAAATTATAATTCAGATCTGGATCAAGGAATTTCCCAAAAGAATTAAAATTTTGTCTCAGAATGGGGAAATTTAAAAAAGAATTCTGATTTGGAATAGTGAATTTTCCAATAGAATTACAATTTTGACTTG
Source organism: Andricus curvator (assembly GCA_932195095.1). Taxonomy (NCBI): domain Eukaryota; kingdom Metazoa; phylum Arthropoda; class Insecta; order Hymenoptera; family Cynipidae; genus Andricus; species Andricus curvator. The sequence goes on along the minus strand of CAKNYM010048426.1, from coordinate 100,141 downwards.
GAACGCGGAACTTTCGAAAAGAATTCTAATTCTGCTTTGGAACCGGGAATTTTCGAAAAGAACTTACGGAATAGGGAATTTCCCAAAAGAATTAAAATTCGGAGTTCAAAATGAAAGAAAAAAAGTATAATTACTAGACCGTGAAAATGAAAAATGACCGGAAGAAAACCGGGAAACGACCGGAAACTTAAAATTATTCGTCTTGTAGATACTTTGAAAGCTTAGACTATCCTAATACACTGTCAACAATTTTCAGTCTGCAAGTGGTGACGACAAAAGTAGGAGGAATTCCAGAAGTATTACCTCCAGATTTAATTTACCTCGTCGACCCCACAGTTCCGGCCCTAGTTGAAGGTTTAGAAAATGCTCTGGCAGATTACAAAACAGGAAGGAATATGTGCCCGTATAGGGTTCACAAAAGAATAGAATCTTTTTACAATTGGTTCAACGTTACAAAGCGAACTGAAGTCGTTTACGACTTAGTTTTGAAGGAAGAAAAGAAGAATTTGGGACAACAACTGGCTAGTTATTTGAAAAGCGGCGTGCTTCCTTATCTTCTAATCGTTTCACTTTGCTACATAGTTTTACAAGTATTGGAATACTTCGTTCCCAGAAAGGTAAAAACAAATTTCATATTTATAGAAAATCTAGTGAAATCTTTTTAAAAAATAGATAAGTCTTTAGAATCGAGTTTTATTTGATTTCAGTATATTGATTTAGCGAAAGACTACACTGGGAAAAATTCCAAAGATTGCAGCAAAAACTCTGAAGAAAGAAACTCCAAAAGGCATAATCAAACAAATTATAGTATTGCGAATTAATATTAATGAAAACGACTGCCAAAGGTCATTAAAATTTAACTCTATCTTTATTCAACTTTGTTAATTTTATACTGACTTCGATAATTATCGTGAAACTGTAAACAGTATTTTTTACAGTAATGCCGTTCATGTATTTGCAACTATTTAATCGAAACAATGCCACCCGCGAACCAAACTACGAGAAAGTACAACTTACAATAATGAATTATATATACAGTAAACTTCCACTTATTTAAACGGTCTGGAAACGTACACGACCAGTTATTTTAAGGCTGGAGGGGCCCCCGCCTCTACCGCGACCGTCAGTTTATTTTTGTCAAGCGACGTTCATTGGCTGCCGCAGTCTTGTATCGATGCGCCCCCTGTAAGCAACATTTTCAACTGCGCATGTATTGAAAAGCGCGGGTGTCTTTGAAATCAATAGATACTATCAATAATAATACAGATAAGTACACCCGACTCTCAGTTCAGTAACTCGCGGTTTAGTAATTGCTAGAACTGCTGGCCCACGCAGTTTTTCAGCTCAAGGGGCGAGAGACTATTGCGACTCGTGCCTGAAAAACACCAGTAGTGTAACGGAAAGGCCCGGTGCGCGGGTACTCACTCGAGTATATTGCGCAATATTATGCATTCCAATTCGAAACGGTTCAGATGGTCCCGACTTGCGCAGTTGAAAAAGTCGCGGTCCGTTAGCGCATTTGCGTATCATGCATGTCAGTGTTTTTCAAGTGTTTTTGTTGACGTACGATGGGACACATATAACATTTCCTAGAAATAGTACAATTTGCCAACTAAAAATCAATATAACAGAATAAGAAAACGACTACAATTTTTCACAGAATAGTGAGTATTGTAGCATGGCGTCTCGGTTATGCTAGGATAGGTGGAAATGTCAGGAAGGTTAATATAGTTCTTGACATGGGACTGCAACTGCATACGGCTTTTTGGAGAAAATATTCTGAACGTAAAAGTACCTTATAAAGGATTACATTTTCAAGTGTAGAATGCTAGGATAAGTGGAAATGTCAGGAAGTTTAGCATAGTTCTTGACATCAGACGGCACACGCCTTTTCGGAGAAAATATTCTAAACGTAAAGGTAAGTTATAAACGTCTGAATGGTAATATTTTTCAAGTATAAAATGCATTTGCGCAATTCTGTTTCTTCATCCTTTTATAGGTTGAAGACCTTTCAGTTTCACGAAATACAATCACCTTTTTGAAATTTGAGGTTGGAGTACCCGATCTGGTATACGAACCTGCAATTTTAGATATGTTATTTTATTTCGTGACACTGAAAGGCTGTCAATCGACAAAAGAATGGAACATGGCTGAAAAAATACATTCTACACTTGAGAAATATTACTATATTCGTATATTTATCACTTACTTTTACGTTTACAATATTTTCCCGAGAAAGTTTTATCGGTGCCCATGTCGTCATGCTAAAATACTCAATTCAAACCAACGAGGGCTTCCCGCTCTTTGAGTCTCTTTTTTTAATTGGTCAGCCACTGACGCGGGCGTGACCGTACAGGGACCGTGGTGGGAGGTGACGGAACTGCGCAATTTCAAATAAGTGCGTGTAGGGGGGTTCAAATAGGTGGAAGTTCACTGTACTTTATATTTTTAAATGTATATATTTATATATAGATTATTTATGAAAAGCTTCAGTTTTGTTAAAGGTCTCAGTTACCAGTGATTTCGATTGCGAAATATAATCAAATAATAAATGTACATAAAGTAAATTAAGTTACGCTTTAAGTAAAAATTGAGAATTATCAATGAAATGTATTTTTGTACAAATCTTCCAATCTTGATAACTTCGGAATTTCCATACTAAGTCTTACCTGAATAGCGTAAGTGAATACAAATTGAAAGTTACCAGTGTTCAGTTGAAACGCGCTACTTTAGAATTGTTATTTGTGTGCAACGGTAACTGTAATAATAATTTAAAATTTTTTGAAAAGGTAATAAAGAACAAACATAATATTAATTATTACCAAGTTTTATCTAAGATTCTGATTTTAGTAATTCTGACCAGTTCTAGCAGAAGATTCCGTTTTACCGCCATGAGACATTAAGTAAAGTTGTCTGTGAAGTAAGGGCCGCCTTTTAACTATGCTGGGATTCGAGCCCAGGCCCTTTCGTTTCCCGGTCGACTGCACAAAACATTTGATTTTAACATTCTCGCTCCATTGTTTAAAGTTTAAACGTAACCGGCAGAGTTTTCTAGGGTTTAACAACAAATAAAGCATAGTTTCATTAAAAGATTGTTTATTATAGTACAACTTTATTTGTAACATGCGCATCCAATGTACGCATTTCGAAAAAAACATTCACGGCCCTCGCTTTTTTATGCAATTAAATTGCATTTTTAAATTCCTAACAAACTCATGTGCATTATATTACAAATTTGAAATTTAACTCAGGCAATTACACAGGTATAGGAAGTAACTTGTGTTTACACATATATAAAATGCCCTGTATAAATATACGTTTCGCATTGTTAACATTTAATCATAGCGGTTGACAATTCATTCAAGCAACAAAGACAACGATAATTAAACTCAATTCTCGTACCTCTAGGGAAGTTTAAAATACCCTTGTATTTCACAAAATACGACTTATCGTTGTCATTGTACAAGCTTTTTAAATTATTATTTACATTGTACTCATGTACTCGCCTTAATCGAATATCGATTGTGGATCCTAAGTTTCAAGTGTCATTTCTTCACTTCAAATAGAAAAGATTTTTTCACACTCAGCAAAATTAATCAGCTGAATTTGGCAAGATGAGTGCAAAAAATTGTCCACATTTGTATTTTATTACACGACTTCTGAATTTGAAGTTTTCTTTTCCTGCTGGGAAGAACAACCTAGAACCTATAGGTTCTAGTCAAAGAATCTATTCTGCTTCTTTTACAAGAATAGATTTCTTAGGCATTCTAATTACATTCATGGTAGAAATGTAGGAATACTGCTTCTTTTCTTGATTAAATTCTATCAGAACGTCTGTTTATCTAGTGAGTTTCAAACTTGCAAGCAAATTTCTCAATCTGGATTTTGTAAATTTATTCCACTAGGCTTGTACCTCGATTTAACCTAGATATTTAAAAAGATCTTTAAATCCAAATAAGCATTAGTCAGGAAAATTAAAGCCAAGTTAACTGAAAATTAATTGAAAAACAATTATATTCATCGAGTACAAACCACTAGAATCAATTTATTATAAACATCCTCGATTCGTGACTGATATCTAAAATAACGTTCGATACAACGAATATTCCTGTCGTATCTGAGGAAGGAGTTCATATTCATTCTTTTCTTATATCTTAGACATATACTATCACACGCTTCATTGAGTTCCTACTAACTAGTTAATTTTAATTAGTACCTACGCACAATGTAGCACAAACTATGTTTTGAAAAAAATCCGCAAAAAGACAAATATAAAAAAAAAAAATTTTATGAAAATGAGAACGTAACAAAATTTACAGAGACAACTAATAAAGAAAACAACGAAAAAAGTAAAAAGTCCGGATTGAAAATATAATAAGATTTATTTTACCAAGTTGTACGTTAGATACAATAATAATAATATTGATACAATATCAATCATTATTCTGTTTGTTTAATCATCACTGTATTAATGTACATTTTCTCTATTTATACATAAATCTTTCAGTTAAGGGACATAGTTCTTCCCCGGAATACGGATAAAGACGATAAATTCAGTGGAAGTCCAATGTCCCTTAGTTAACAACCTTTACAATATTATGAATGATCAGATCTGACGGAACATTTTCCAGTCCATGGGTCTTATCGAGTCTACTTAAATAGATAAGTAAGGCCGGTTCTAATCCTATATTCCTACCTTACCGGCATCGAGATCATTTCACAGCTCAAGTGATCCGTGACCGTGCTAATATTCTAGAATGTTCTTGATGATGTCGTCAAATCATACTGCGCAATCGTGAGAAACGAATTTTTCGTAAAAAACTTCAAGGTTATTTATAATTTCAATGATTCATTTCGCATTAACATTTCCAAGGTTATATTTTGATTTGACCTTGCATTTTCAACTGCGTAGTATAATTTAATTTCAACAAGAATATTCTAGAAACTTAGCACGGACACGAACCACTTAAGCCGAGGAACGGTCTCAATGCTGGTAGGATAGAAATCTAGAATTAGAACGGGCCTTACTTATCTACTTACCTGCGTAGTAATATCAGCCAAATATACAAGAGCGCGTTTTCTAAATAATTCAAAATATCAGTTGTCAATAAATCGAGTCATTTCGTTCGAATCTTCTTTGAGCGTCCAAACCTACGGCTTAATTATTTTTGTTTCCTGATTTATTCTTGTCGCTTGGTAATCATTTTGAATTATATCCAGACTCGAACGGACTCGTAAAGATAAAACGCAAGGCAATATAAAATAATAAAATTTCACGAGTCTTAATCTTTAACGTTCACTTGAAAAAAAATTGAATAAATAAAAATCATGTATATATTTTTCATCAGATTTTGTTAATTCACTTTTTTCAGAGTAGAGATTTTGCGGCATTCGAGGATTCGTTTTAAATTATTAGTCCTCTATGTTCGCAAATCTACAAAAAAGCTCTAGATGTGAGGTTTTCTTTCAAAAAAAAAAAAAAAAAAAAAAAAAGCCTAGATACAGCAAGCACAGGATTCTTGTACTGATTTACAAATTATTTGTAAGATACATTCTTTCGTTAGGTGCACGTGGTCAGTTATAACGATTATTTCATATTATGCAGCATGCGACCACAATGCATGTAAATGATCGAAAAATTATTTTTAAACTGATAATTCGGTGTCGCCGATTCAATGAAACATGGCACAAGTAATATGCGCAAAACTGAAGAAAGGGTCGAGAATGAAGATTTTGATCGATTGCTTAGAAAAAAAATACTTATGTGCCAAAGATCAAAAGCAATGATCGCAATCTTCATTTTTAAAATACTGTTTAACTCTAGATGGAGTTTAAGATTAGTTTTCATCACTACACGAACTCATGCTTCAAGTTGTAAAATGTAAAGTATATAAAACGAGAGATGATGAAAGGCATAACAAAATATTCAGTCGCTGAAGAAATGAGGAAACTAAAATACGCTCGATATGTTAACGATATATTCCTTGGTAACGGAGAAATGAATTTCTACTAAAACTGAAGAAAATTCAAACTCTGCTATGCTTTCTGAACACATATTTGGCCAAGATTTGAATCTCTGAAGACAGCTCGCGTAAGGAAGAAAACGTTTAGAGAACGAGATAACAATTATGGCAATGGCAATTCGACGCGTTCTTGTCTTTTGGGCATCACGGACATTACCTTTTGCAGGCACGCGGGTTTCTATCAGAAAGGAAAGAATGCTGCGCCTACACATATTTCGAAGTTTCTCGTCGGATTCGGATCTCTCCATTGCAATTTTCACAGAAAATCTTATTTGTAATACGCGGAGTGTGACCGACGAGAAGTCTTGAATTCAGTTAGCTACAATAAATAAATAGGTAATCAACTGTCAAACCGCGCGACGCATCATTTCCTCGTTACAAACAATGATGGAGTGCAGGTGTTCAAAATCCTTCACCGTAATCGCGATCTCCGACGTTGATACGATCCGGAGCTGAGGTCACACTGAAGCCGAGGATCCTGCTATCCACTTTGAACATTTTTCCTTTCTTGGGCTTCTTTGCCTTTCCCTGAAAAATTAAGATTTGAAGGAATTAAATATTAATTAATGTTAAGTATTTTTAAATGCATTTTTCCCAGATGAGCTGGAGAGGATTTTTTCACTGAACGGATAAATAATGTGTAACAAAACTTTAATAGTATTAATACACGAACCAGAAGATAAACAAAAATAACATCGGGGGAAATTACTCGTCACTCTATTTAACAATAGTAACATCACAAAATAAATTTATAAATGTAATTTTGTCGTGATGGCCACTTAAAGACTTCGAAACAATTTCTTGGTCATTTCAATTTTCAAATTCAAGCCCTCTAAAGAAAATAATTCATTATTTGAAATTCAAAAAAGAACTTCCAAATTAACGAATCGAATGTGAAGCAATTCTAAATTTGAAGCATTTATCATTTTTAATTCAAACGTTCAATATTGTACAATTTCAACATCCAAATCTTTAAAAGTTAAAAATTTTTAATGTCTAGACTAGACATGCAAAATTGTACAATTCCAAAGCAGAAGCCACCATAATCAACCATTTTTATTTCAACGCTTAACAAAAATTCAACTTTTTCAAATCGAGTTTAAGAGGGCCAGTTATTCAGGGCCATTACAAAATTTGACACTTCAAAGAAGTACTGAAAATTGTTAATTACATATTTTACAATAGTGTGGTTCAAAAATGCATTGGAATTTTTTTTCGTGCTGAAATGCAATGATCCCCCAATACGGTTCCAAATCCGAAAGAAGAAATTGCATATTTTGGTTTCGCATGTCAAATACATGAGAAAAATAGTATATTATGCACCAAGGGGGAGAAGAGGGGCTTTTTCGACGTACACGTACACAAAACGTTGTGAAAACGTACACAAGTCGAAAATAATGTTTTGGGTTTTTTGGAATAATTTCTGTGGGTTAAAAAAATGATACGGGAAAGTCATAGGACTTACTTTCCAGCGAAGAATTATATGTATCAATCATATGGGTTCGTCACCCATAATACACCCCCACGGTGCCCCGAAAGTACCCCTAAATCCAAAAATGTTAATTCTTCACAAAATCTACACCTTTAAGCAGTTTATTCTCGCTTTTTGCCAAAAATTATTATTGTAGGTCTAATGGAATGTCTATCAATATTTTAGAGTCATTTTAAATTATTTAAACAAATTTCATTTATTATAAAAAAGGCAACATAGATCACGATTCTGTTAGAAAAAGCCAACCTTTTGAGAAAAAACAATAATTAAAAAAATATAGAATTTGTTTGAATATTTAAAAATTACTTGAAAAGGTTGATAATTATTCCACTAGACCAACAATAATAATTATTTTGAAAAAAAAGAGAATAAACTGTTCAAAGGTATAGATTTCCTGCAAATGATGTTACCTGACAAAGTCATCTAATAAATAGGGTACTTTATGAATCATTTGGCAGTCGATTTTGTAAAAAAAAAACTACATCCAATTGTTGGAAAGTAATAAGGTTGTGAATTTATTTATAAAAATGTTTACAAAATAAACAAGTATTGTTGGTTGGTTAAGTATCATAAGCGAAGGATTTTCATAAGTAATTTTACATTGATTCCATTGAAAAATACAAACTGCCGGTTGATAATTGACGAAGTTTGTATTAGTTTATCAAATGTATTTAAAAAATTAACAAATTCTACATATTATTTATTTCCGACTTTTTGATCGATTTTGTTAAAGGAATGAAGTCTTTAGAACGCGAAGTGGCCAAGATATGCATTTGTTTATTAAATTTTTTTATAACATTAAAAATTACTTTGGATAAAAATAAATAAGTTTTTTTAAATATTGTAACCTGCTGAATATATTTTGTAAAGAGTGTCTTCACTGATATTATGATCCTTTCCATAAATATAAATAGTTGCAAAAAAATGTGATCGTTTAAAAAGAAAATAATAATAAAGTCAAATTTGTTGTCAAATAAAAAATTATTACAAAAAAATTAAAAAATCGGCTCCCAAAAATCTCTTTGAAATTTAGTTAACTTTAATTTTTTTGTAATGCTTAAATCGGATCAAAATTGTAAGTGCTAGACTAATTTGCCCAGAAAAACTGTTTTTGCCCCCACTGGACACCGTGGAGGTGTATTAGGGGTGGAAAACCCACATGACTGATACATAAAATTCTTTTCTGGAAAGTCCTCTACAAGTCCTATAACTTTCCCTTAAGGGCATGTGACACATGTGAAATTCGAAATCGAAGAAATTAGGATTGTGAAAAAACTGCTTCAAT
>CAKNYM010048426.1:59494-81341 GCA_932195095.1 Andricus curvator | reverse complement strand
CCTAACTGTGCACGTGCACAGATGTCACTTGCCCAACTGTGCACGTTTATGTCCTTACGTAAGGGTTTATAGGAGGGTGATCCTTTATATCTACGCATAATAAATTTTTAATAATTAAAATTATTCAATCCTGGTGGAATGGAGCGTACTAACTTTTCTAAAGTTTGTTTCAAAATATTTTAAAGGCTATTTTTAAGAAAACATTCCTTCCAAATTATTATAAATATAAGAAAATCTTCCTTTAAATTTATTTTGCTTCCTTATAGAGAAAGCTTTGTAATAGTTACATTTTCAAAAAAACTTTAATTCATTTAATTTAACTTTCGTCAGTTGATAAATGTCTGATACAATGTTCTGAAGCATGTTAATTGCGTTACTTAGCACGTTTTTACTACTTGAAAAATTGTTTTTTATAGTTCAAACTTTTTCTCATTATCATAATTCACAGTTAATGCATGCAAACAGAATATTCCTTGACTCGAAAATTTGCCATTGTTCTATAATATTAATATATTTGATTGAGGATTAAGAAAATTTTAACCAGTTATAATATTGGAAAAATTGAGATTTACAATTTTATTAAAATAATTAATCCTTCTTCTTTAAGGAAGCAAATTATCTATTCGACGAGGAAGCAGAGTGCTCATGATATGAGCCCCGTACATGATCACATAAACAACAGTAAAACTCTGATAAAAGTTATTGAAAATTTTTTTTCAACTTCACTTTTTGTTACATCATAAGAAAATACATCAAATGAATAAACGATTCTGTGAAATCAAAGACAGATAAGTAACTTGAAAAAAATAAAGACCTACCGAGTAGGCATGGTAGTTAGTAGTTAGACCCACTGGGAAACTCAAAGAAGCTTAATAAGATAAAAGTATTAGATAGTACATTTCGTGACTAATGCGGACTGACAGCCTTTTTGAAACGAGCGCAATGTTTTTCTAACGAGTCGTAGGTGAGGGCGTATAATTATACGTAGATATAAAAGACCACCCTCGTATCAACCCTTTTGTACGAACATAAACGTGCACAGTTGGGCAAGTGACATCTGTGCACGTACACAGTTAGGCAAGTTCCATCTGTGCACGTGCACAGTTGGGCAAGGGACATCTGTGCACGTGCACAGTTGGGCAAGTGACAACTGTGCACGTGCAAAGTTGGACAAGTGACAACTGTGCACGTGCAAAGTTGGGCAAGTGACAACTGTGCACGTGTACAGTTGGACAAGTGACATCTGTGCACGTACACAGTTAGGAAAGTGATATCTGTGCACGTCCAAGCCCACAGGAGCCCATCTGTGCACGTCGAAATTTCGGCGTGCACAGTTGGCACGTGCACAGTTGGCACGTGCACAGTTGTCCATCTGACCAACGACGTGCACAGTTGTCCGTCTGGCCATCGACGTGCACAGTTGGGCACGTGCAAAGTTGCTACGTGCAAAGTTGACCCCATCCCGAATTTATGACCAGTTAGACATTATTTTAAATTTAGAGATTTATATAATATTATAAATGAAGTAAAAGTTATTTTTGTACAAAAGATTTCACCAAACAAATTTCTAATATAATACGTTTCCCTTTTTTTAACATATAGGTAGAAAAAATTGTCTAGAATTCAGTATACAATACATCAAATCACGTGTTTAATTAAAATAAAATAAATTACCTTGACTTCTTGGAATTCCGTAGCAGCGTTTGGATTTATGGCAGGAGCTGGTTTGCACAGATCGTCTGCTTGAGCTTGAGGCCGCTGAGACGAACGCCACTTGCTTCGCTTTTCCAAAAATTGTTTAGCGAAGTCCATGCACAGCCTGTCGTCACCCAAATAAAGTCGTACGTATTCCTTAACTTCATAAGGCGACTCGATATCCCGCAAAAATCCAATGAACGTTGGAACTACAGAACAAGATTTGCATCTCAATCATAATTTTTCGCAATAAAAATACAACCGCATTAATATAATATGATTACCAATATAATAACAAATAATCAACATTCATTTACCAAAATTTCAGAAAATAGTTTACTGAATTAAGGCACCCTTATCTTATTTGGATTATCTACGTTTCCATATTTGTTTCAAAGAAATAAAACAAAGACCCTGATGTTCGCATGACCATGAAGGATTTAATATTTGCCAAATTTTGTACGGTAAACAGTTGGGTTTCTGACTTTAAAAAACGATGTGAATGTAATTCCAAATGAAAACGGGTGCTTTCACACGGAATATTATTTTCCCGGCATGCTGTTGGGGATTTAAACGTGATATGCGACACTATCGGCCCCTACGCGAACTAATCAAAATCAACTAATATGGCCGACATGAGCATAGCAAATACATGCAAAAACATAGCATCTAACTTTAATGATCGTCCGTTTTAATAATAAATAAGTGATATATACATTTAAAGTGTATTCCTGTGATCAAAAATAACATTATATAAACTTAAAAACAATTTCTTTTTTAATTATTGCTACTACTTCATATGAATCGGATGTGAATCTCTATACTCATGGCGGCCATTATTGTTATGGCGGCGCAGCGATACGCTGCAAAAGCCTTAATTAAAACATAAAAATTGTCCTTACTATCTACAGAAACTTGAAGACCAGCCAGTGCCTTGTTGCACCATTGCGTAAAGTCATCAGGCTTGGCAGTGTTCTGTTCGAAAAGCTTCTTCACGAGTTCCTCCTCCCTCTTGGTCTTGTTCTTAGTAGTCTTGTTATTCACCTGCGGAAGTTGAGGCTGTGCGGCAGCCAGTTTTGACGGGGTTTGTTTGTTGGCCTGTTTAGACCCCGAATTGGTCTTAGTTGGTGATGGATCATCCCAAAAACCACCAGCACTGCTTCCACCAGACCATCCTTGACTGCCCGAATTCGCAGAGCTTGCCCAGGTCAGCGACTGAGAGGCAGTTCCCCAGATACCAGCATTTTGAAGTGCAACCACAGATTCCTTCTGACTGGTCTTTTCCTGCCTCTCTCTTTCTTTTGCGATGCGTTCCTGTTCTTCCTGCTGAATCTGCGCCAAGCTTTTAACCTGAGGCTGCTTATTGGATCCTGCAGTTTTCTCAGCCCATTTAAATTGCAGACGTTTAGAAGAATCAGCCGCGACTGCTTCTTGCGCAGCTTCTTGGGCCTTTTGATGCACCAACTGCAATTGTAGCATCTGCTGGTACCTTAGCTGTTCAGCCTTTTTCTCTCGCTCAAGTCTTTGAATGTCTGCAAGAGAAGCCTGAGCCACTGAAGGTGCTGCTTGAGTTGCTTGAGCCCAAGGAGCCTTGCTGCGTTCTTGTAATTTTCGAAGAGCCTCTTCTTCTCGTCGTCTTTGCTCTGCTTTTCGAGCTTGTTCCTCAGCTTCAGCTTTTCTTGCAGCTTGCTCTTCCTTCCTTCTCTTTTCCTCTTCTTGTCTTTTTTGTTCCTCCTCTAGCTTCTTTCGTTTTTCCTCCTCCTTTCTTAATTTTTCTTCCTGCCTCTTGGCCTCTTCCTTCCTTTTCTTTTCTTCCTCTTGTTTCTTCTTATTCAGCTCCTCGTCTAGCTTTCTCTTCTCTTCCTTCCTTCGCTCCTCTTCCTTGCGTCTCTTCTCCTCCTCTTTCTTTTTCAGGTCCTCTTCTTGCTTCCGTTTCTCTTCTTCTTTACGCTTTTTCTCTTCCTCGATTCTTCTCTTTTCTTCCAAGTGTCGCTTCAATGCCTCTGTTTGCTTTTCGTATTCTTCTTGTTGTCGCTTTAATAGCTCATCTTCCTGTCGTTTTAGCTCTTCTAGCTTTTTCAAGTCCTCTTTCTTTTTGTCTTCCTGTAACCTGAGGTTCTGTTCTTCCTGAAAGGTAACGAATAATAGAAAATTATAATTCAGTTCAATATGTAGACAAATGTTAGTGTCCAGCTTCCAAATTGAATCTAATTATCATAGTTCGGATACATCTAGTGTCGATTTTGGAACCACCTATGTTTAACTATCAATCACTCAACTAGTGGACCAAAATAACACCGTAAACATGCAATTTTAAGTTCAACAATTGTGTTTACCGAATTCAGCATCATTTGAAATATAGTATAAATAATCAGGTCTCGTACTACCTTACGACTATCAAAGAAAGTAGCAAAAAGTAGGTGAGATTTTCAAGCCCGTAGCAAACAGTGCCATGTTTAATTCATTTTTTTACATAAATAATGAGGCCGAGCATTAGATAAAAACAAAAGGAAGTCAATTTTTTATTTTAATAAATACGGTAAAAAAAATGTATAGTGAAAAATCCTTAGTTTTTATTTCAAACCCAGGTAGGAATGTTAGAGTGCTCGTTTAAAAAATAAATTTTCGTTTTCTAAACATCTTAACCGCTGAATTTAAATATTTTTACAAAATAATTAACCCCACATTTTTTTATCTTTCTTAAATTTTTTTTTAACTTCCACAAGACATTTAAAGTTATGTGATAAGTAAAACTTGTAAAAGAAAAAATAGAAGGTAATTCTTTTTTTCTATACACATATTTTCTATAAAATATTCAAAAAAAATTTAATTTCAAAGCAGTTTAAACATTTTTCTCCAAAACAAATAAACTTTAGAAACTAGCTAAATTATTACGGGAAAAAATTGGTCATTTTGTAGCCGAAATTTCCTATAATCTTTTCTTTCTCTTCTATGTGGGTGTCCGCGTGAAAAAGGCCCTTATGGTCGATATAGTTATTTATAGGGTCATATAGAGGGATATATTCCCAGCATTTTAGACTTAAGACGAACCCTTTAGGTTAAAAAGCTAGTCGGCGGGGTGTTTTTGAACTTTCAACTTCGAAAAACCGCTTTTCAAGAAAACGCATATAAACTCGGCGAGTGCCACAAGAACCGTGTTATATTTTTTCTTCAAACACGAAGTATACCCACTTACAGTTGCTATTGGGGTATGAGTATGCTGAACATAGTTTCAGTATAGACCCTAATATCATCCCTCACTTAAACACAAAAATAATATAATAATTTTGACTGACTTAGAAATACGCAAAAAAAAATCAAATTCAAAGACCGGATGACACAATTACGAATTCGAGATTTCTAAGAGCCTCTCAATTTATTTGAAAAAAATGTTTATGTTTCTTGACATTTGTGCCCATTGGGTTAAAACAATAAAATTTAATAACTAATTTGCTTTTTATTAAAAATTTTACCTTGATCGCACTAGCCCCGTTATTACGCATAACCGTATTGACCCTATAGTAAAAAATGTCGGCCGCAAAAAGAAACTTTTTTCCTTCATAGTGTAGTTTATAAAGATCATATTTATTTCTTTAAATTTTGGTTGTCTTAATAAGAAGTCTGGTGATTTTAACCGGAATTCTGGTTAAAACAATCAGAATGTTATTTTAAAACATATTTTCGCAATACATTTTTTTAGTTTATAATTATTATAGATGACCTATTATTTCATTAGAAAAGAATAAAAATTCTGTAGAAATATCAGTACTTTTTACTCGATTTTACCTTAAAAGAACCATTTACGTTTACTAGACCGAAAAATAAGCTTTTGTAGCAGTATAATCCCAAAAATGATGAAAGACAAAAGATCGATTTAGTCATGGTCGCCCATGTTCAGGTAATACTAATACTCACTAATATTTGTTGTTCAGTCTTAATGTCTTTTCCGTGTATATCCCACAATGAGTTGGGTATCTGCCCAGGGGGCATTGCAGGTATAGGTCCAACCTGCACAATAAATTGTTGTGCTATAACGCCAGGTAATAAACACAAGATATCTATCAGCTTTCCAAATCAAATAGTGTTTCGAAAAGACATGTTAAAAGTGTTCTAAATAATTCTATCGAAACCACCGAATCTTACCTGCGCTAGCCAACTTTGTGCATTAAACGGTGGAGTGATATGAGGTGGTGGCTGAGGCCAAACAGACTCTACTGGCACCTGTGGATGTCCATTGGCATGAACGTTAAGTTGCCGCAGCAGAGACTTGATAGGATTATCTTCTGTCATCGGCGGGGGCGCTGAATTCATAGGCGAGGGTTGCAATCCAGGCATATTTTGTCGTGCGCTCCTCTCCTGAATCATTTGTTGTAAAAAACCGAGTGGTGCTGAATGTTGCGCAGCATTCGGATGTCCTCCTGGCGCCATGTGGTTTTCCATTTGCGATTTAGCCTAAGGATGCCACATAAATCATTCACACAATAAATAAACATAAATAACATAAATAAATAAACTTTTATTATTATTAGAAAAACATAAATAACAATAAACATAAAAAACATCCCTCGAAAACAGCAATAAATTCAAATGTAAAACTCGAGTGTCGGTTGCTATCAAATTTAAAGTACACACCTGCATTTGATTAAACAATTGCATCACCGGATTAGTTGCTGGAGTAGCTAAGGGCGGGACGAAGGGGTTATGACTCATCGGCATCTCCGGAATTTCAGCTTCCTGGACAATATATTGTAGAATTAATTGATTCTGCTCCACTGGACTCAAAGTTGGCCAATGGTCCGACTGAGAGAGCTTCGCAATCGCCATTTGTCTGAGAAACATTTGTTGGTTTTGCATCAACTGCATTCTTTGATACTGAAGGAACAACATTGGATCTTCGATCGTTGTTTTGGGTAAGGCACTAGCCGGTATTCCAGTTGGCACCGTGTTGGGAACGTTTTGAACTGGTCCATTTGACTGTGAGAAGAATTGGAAAATATACTCAGGAAATCTTATGACACTAGAAGCATGAACGCGAAGAAATATAGATTTAATATTTAACTATACGGCAAACAATTTACACCTTTATTATTGTAACTGTGGACAAAACATCAATAATCATCATTTTTCCACAAGTTCACATGTGACACGAAACGAAATTTACTATAAGTTGTATCAAGTAACTGACAGATGTCAACAGCCTCCATACTCACCCCGAATCTGGATGTTTCAGCTTAACATCTCAGATAGTAAAACCAAACATATATTTTCATTTGCGTTTAACATCTCGGCAAGATACGCGTGGATATCTATAGGTGGGTAATTGTCAAATTGAAGGCAAACTTGAAGTTCCAGTAATATAACATCTAATTAGAAACTCTGACTGATTGTTGTTTTTATTTAATAACATTTGTTCAAGCCAAACAAACAATAATGTAAAAACCTTAAAGCCTGTCCCTCGATTTTTGTAATTTTAATCGTCATTAACATCCGTCTTTTTTTTAGTAAAATATTGTAGTTACAGTTGAGTGGCAAACACATAAATATTAAGCGTGTAACTTAATACAAGATTCTATAAAATTAAACTTAAAACATCAACAAATTTTTTTTCGTGAATCCGATGTTAAAACTGAAAAGTGCATTTTGAAAACAAAAATGGCATTAGCGTACGTGTGTTTAAAACCAGTTTCGCAGTGACAAGAACTATAAAAACCATTCCGCCACCTGCTCAGCGGTGTTTTCTTTAATAATTAGGAGACTAAGTGCTACGAAAATGTGTTATTTTTTACAACTTTAGAACATAAATTTAATGTATGCACATTTTTTAAGTCAAATCAATAATATTGTAAAAACCTTAAAGTCTGTCCCTCGATTTTTGTCATTTCAGACGTCATTACCGTACGCCTTTTTGTCTAGTAAAATATTGTAGTTACAGTGGAGTAATAAATACAGAAATATTAAGTGTATCGTTTAATACAAGATTCTATAAAATTGAGCTTAAAATATTAACTCTTTTTTTTGTGAATCTGATATTAAAACTGAAAAGTTCATTTTGATAACAGAAACGTCATTCCCGTATGTGCGTTAAAAACGAGTTTCGGAGTGAAAAAAAATTGATAAAAACCATTCTTTTACTTGCTCGGAGGTGTTTTCTTTCATAAGTAGGTGACTTTTTATGATTGAAATCTGTTATTTTTTTATAAATATTAAAAAAGGCTAAACTTCATCATTTTTCTCGCATCATTACCGTACGGTACAATAGAAGAGAATTTAATTATTTAATTATAATTCCTTATCTTTAGAAGTGCCCCCCCCCCCACTAAATAAAATTTTTTTGGATGTGATACGATCAATTCCCTTGATGAAATATTAAACTCTTAATGCACATGTGATTGCTACTGTGCACACTAAAGTTTACCTTCAATTTGACAATAACCCATGTTAGGCGGTACTATCTAATTGTTTAATAACTAGGTTTTAACATCAATTTTTCTGCATGAACTTCTCTTTAAAAAATCAAAACTTACTTTCAGGGGAGGGATTGCAGGTCCAGGTTTGAAAGGAACTCTGCCGCATATACTCATCAGGTCACCAAGTGAGGCGAACCTCTCGTCGCATGTCCTCCTGACAAGTAGATTCGGCTGAAAGTATCCCTGTTTCCACCATTCAGCCATTTCACTCGCCAAAAATGGACCCTGAACTTCTCCCTGTGGATCACGGTAGAACCACTTCTCTAAGACACTGGAGGAGTCCAAACCAGGACCTGGATTAGCATCTGAAGGCAGGAGATTAACAACTTCGCCCCTATGGCTTCCCTCATCGGCCATCAACTTCGCAACTAAAGCGTCTGCCTCCTCCTTCATTCTATCCAGATCCTCATCTGTTTTCTGCCTTGCAGTGTTCGCCGTCATGTTAGCCATATTCATATTAACATTCATAAAGCCCGGCAGTTTCTGTGGAGGGTGCCGACTCATACTTATCACAGCAGGGTCTATATTCAAGTTACCCTCATTATTCTCCTTCTTTTTGTTTTCCACGTGTTTCGAATCCCTTCCAGAATTTCTTTCACGGTCTCTATCATCTGGAGCCTCTTGTGGTTTCCTGGACGGAAAGTTTTCCAGACGAATGTTAGCTTCTGGCGTGGGTGGAGGAGCTTTTATTGGAGTATTGCTAGGAGTAGGTGCTATTCTCACAGGAGAAAGACTTCTTCTCTCCTGATCCTCGGGAATGTCCTTTTCTTCGAAAGGATGTAAGGACTTTGGTCGTTCTTTGTTTGCTGAGTTGGTTGTCGTATATGGCTGGCGAACTGTTGGTTGACCGGGCATGACGCTATTATTATGGGGTCCAGATTTATTATTCTGTTTTGGGGTATTTGTGGTGTTTCCCTCTGACACACTCCGGGTCCTGGATTCTTGCGAGCCACCACCAGTGGTGCCTCCGTCTTCGTCCTCGTCCGAATACATTCCACCGTGGAATGCACCCGAAGCGTCGAAACTTCCTCCACTCTCGCTTGGGTTCTCGGTTGCCCTAAAAATGTTCAGTTTGTGTATTGTTTCTCTACTGATGCTGAAGGAATTACTTTTTATCAGTTTCGCTTTACAACCTCTGATAACAAGTAGTCGCTTCCGGTAGATTTTTTTGTCATCACACTCGAGGCGGCCGTAATGCGACTAAACAATCACTAAACGGCCGCCGAATGTTAAACTTTGGCTAAATTTCTTCATCGGTTGTACAAATAAGTCAACTTTTCCACATTGTTTGACACTTTATTCGTCTTATATTTAATTAATTCTATAATAGTCTGGAGCAGACTGGGATTCACCAACCGGCCCGGAAAGTCTTGCAGACCGGCCTAAAAGCAGTTCTACACAATTTGTTTGAAAGATATCAAAATATTTGAAAGATCCCTAAGAATATAAAGGGATTTCATCAGATTTTGAGGAAATTTTTAAGAGATTACAAAAATTTCAAAGAATTTCCAAGGAGTTTAATGACTTTAAGGGATATAAACATATTTCATGTGGTTTTAAGGTAATTTATTGAATTTCAACGGAATTTAAAGATTTGAAGTCATTTTATAATATTGCAAGGGGTATCAAAAAATTGCTGAAGAATTAAGGGATTTTAATAAAATTTGTCAGATTTTACAGAAGATTCCACGGAATTTCCCAGAGCTTTAAAAAATTGCAAGGTATATTCAAATATTTCAAACAATTTGAAATATTTCAGGGCATTTTAAAAGATTATACAAAATTTCTGCGGTTTTAAAGAATTTCCTAGTTTCCGAAGACTTAGAAGGATTTCATAAGATCTATACAATTTTATAATATTTTAAAACATTCTAAGGGATTTTCTAGGTATTTTAAAATCTCTCAAGGTAACTTAATAAATTTTCCAGGATTACAGGAAATATCAAATTTCATGGAATTACAAGGCTTTTTATTGGATGCCAGAAGATTGTGAAGACTTGAAATGATTTTATATTATTTCAAGGGGTAACAAGGAATTTCGTCAGATTTAAGGGGTTTTAGCAGAATTTTCAAAATTTAAATGGCGGTTAATTAATATTGTTATTTTATTTTCAGGGCCACTACGAGCGGCCTTGACGCCTTCCGGCTCATCGATGATTACACCGATTCAGTTCCACGCCAGTCCGCCCCTGATAATAGTTGTGGTTTCAATTGACTCTTTATCCCATCCCTAAAGTTATAATAAAAAATAATAATTACCATTCAGGTAGGTTGTCATGATTGTCATGATGATTAGGATCCCAAGGTCTAGAATTACGACTCGAAGGATGATGGGAGTCGTAAGAAGACCTGTGATTTCCTCTGTGATCCCAGCGTCCTCCGCTCCGATTCTCCTCCCCTTCACCGTCAGCTCTATCCTTGTCCAAAGTTCCATCACGCCAACTACTCTTCCCTGAAAAAGTAATTTTATCAATATCATTTTACAACCGGAAGATTCGAAACATACCACATTATTTTTCTAATACATTACTTAGTACCAGAAAAAAGTATACTAGCAAAGTATAGGTACCTTATCAATTCTTAAAATATAAAGTAAATCAAGAATGATTTTATCAACAATTGTACATGCTAAAATTAGTAACGAGTTCCAGAATGTTGAAAAGTTAATTACCACCCCATTTCTCCCCACGATTGTTGGAAGCTACCCTCCAACCCTCGTCGTCTTCGCCACCGCCCCGGTGACGTCGCCAATTACTTTCCATGAGAGAACCTCCACTAGGCCCACGAGTTAACTCCTTCCGTGGACTAGTGGACCCGTTCCACTCCCCTGGTTCCGGAATCCCATTTCTTTCGGACCAGCCGCGTTCACTTTGTGATCTATCAAACGGTCTGCCTCTTCCCTGCATTAAAAAATATCTCAAAAATTTGCGAAATTTTTTCCTACAAAAAGTAGGCAGACTCAATACATTGTATATTTTTGCTTTATTAATAATGAATGCATTACGGGAGACCACGAAGATCCCAGGAAAAAAATCAGGATCATTTCACGGGGTTTTAAAAGTTTTTCCCGGTCAATGAAAACTTTCCAATTTAAGGCTTCAAAACTAAACAATTTGTAACTTGAGGTATTGAAAAAATTCCAAACTGACGAATCTAATGTCGGACATTTATAAATTTAAAACTGAAAATAAAACATTCCTACTTACAGTTGAACCAGAAGGTTTGAATGAAAATGTTTAATATTATAACAATTCCAATTTTAAGCTTACAATTGGTATATAAAATTGTAGGTTTGAAGAGTGGCAGTACAGAACTAGATAACCAAAATTTCAAATCAAATACACTTTGTGTTAAAAGGATTTGTTTAAATTCTCCTTTTTTTTGAATAGTAATAAAAAAAATTATTTTAATTTTTAGTTCAAATTTTACATCAAGATTTAAGAGTAGTAATCATTTTTACTCCACTTCAGCATCGATATTTCTTGAAATTATTATTGTTTATTGATTTTTTTTTAACTTTTCAGCGAAAAATCGTTTGTCGTATACGATTGGGATGCGCTACGCTGTAAAGATTTTTTTCAATGCGGCCAAAATGCGATCTCGCGAAATCAGGTAGAATTTTTATGATGCATTTTAACTTGTGCCTAAAAACAATTGTTTTTATTGTTTTGCACAGCTTAAAATGATTAGTGAATGAAAACAATTAAGATTAATCGGAAACTAAGTGTTAAATGTGAAACTTTCATCGTATACAGTGAAAAAAACACGTTTTATGTTAAAACTGTTTTTGTCAACAAAAAAAGAAAGAAGAAAACAATTATTTCAGTATGTTATATAGGTTTCAACATATTATAAGCTTCAATAAACTTATCTTAACATAAAAATGATCTTAAAACAAATGTTTTTCAATTTACACATGAAATATTTATTATCTAAAAAATTCTAATCTAAAAGTTAGGTTAGAATTCGTATTTCATTTCTGATCGTTTATAATTCATATTTTTTGCATATTTCGAATCAAATGTTTTGCTATGTGCATTAAAGCTTATAGTGTATTGAAACTTACATGACATAGTAAAATAATTGTTTTCTTGAAAAAAAAGTTTTAACAGGAAACGTGTTTTTCACTATACGATGAAAATTCCATATGCAACACTTAGTTTACGATAAAGCTTTACTTTTCGTATTAAGTAATTGGTTTAAGCTAGTGAAAACAATGATAAACTTGTTTTTAAGCACAAATTAAAATACATCTTAAAAATGTTACCTGGTTTTGCGAGCTGGCTACTCTAGCGCACTCAAGACTTCAGATCCCAATACCGTCACACTAAATTTTTATTTTCTCGGAACAGAAGTATTTTTGGTATAAAACATTGATTATTCTTATTGAGCGTCCCCATATCTCACGATCAAGTTTTTAATTTAAAAAAAAAATGAAAATTTGTAAAACCTGTGACATTGTAACATCGAAATTCTTGGACAATTCACTCTAAATTACTCTGAAACTGAATATTTCGGGAGTAAGTTCTAACGTCTATTGACACTGACGATTTTACATTTTTATCGCAATCCACAGCCGAGCCTGTTCCAATTCGTGGTCAGCGTCACTCTGAGATTGGCAACTGACACATATATTTCCTCGAAACTGGATAACTTTTTCTAATCAAATTTCCGTGGGCTTGCATCAGCAACACATAATCTCGGAAGTGGATTTCTGTCTTATCTATAAGTGGTAATTTCGATTTCAAAGAAGCTTTTTTCGCTCTCCTGAAAAAATCCGTTTTAGTTAGTTATCTAGTTCTGTACTTCCACCCCTCATTTACAAAAATTACAGTTGAAATTGAATAAATTTCAACTCAAGCCGATACAAATTAAATAATCTTGAATTTTTAAGAGCTTAGAATTAAAAAGAAGCAGAAATTTATAAAACTTAAGAATTTAAAGTTGGAGATGGCTCGAAAGATTAAAAATGAAACATTGAATAGTTTTCAAATATTGATGCTATATACGAGGGTTGCCTTTTATATGTCGGGAATGGGCGATCCTGCTGCTGTCATATGAAAACCGATGTCTCTATCGTTAAGTTTGACATTTTTTAGTGATTTTTTACTCAGAACGTTTTGACGTGCGGGCACGATTTGTGTCGTGTACAAACTTCAAAAATTCATCTGGAGAAAAAAATGGAATTGACTCGTGGACATTTCCGTGCGATCATTTTTTACAACTTTCGACGTGGATTATATCAACAACAATGCATCGATGAACTTTATGCGACGGAGCGCCATCAAAAACAACTGTGTATCGGTGGTATTCCGAATTTAATCGGGGCCGTGGTTCGCTCACCGACGAAGTTCGAGAAGGTCGTCCAAAATCAGTCGTTGTCCCAAAAAACATTGATGCTCTGAGTGAACTGATACTGAAAGATCGTCATGTGACTTATCGTGAGATTCAGGCATCCTTAGGTATTAGTGGGACCAGCATAGAGTCAATATTGCATGAACATTGGACTGTCAAAAAAATGTGTTGCCGTTGGATCCCACATAAGTTGACAATCGAACAAAAAAGGCACGTGTGGAGCGGTCATTTCAAGTCACTGTACACGTCACAAATTGCGTCCGCACGTCAAAATGTTCTGATTAAAAAAACACTAAAAAATGTCAAACTTAACGATAGAGACATCGGTTTTCATATGACAGCAGCAGGATCGCCCATTCCCTAAATATAAAAGGCAACCCTCGTATTTAAAATTTTACGATTTTAGAAACTAGAAATTTTAAATCATACCATGTTTAACGCTTTAATCAAAAGGTTGTCCAAATTGAAATGATTCGTTTGGCAACCTTTTCGAGTGTTCGAACTTTAAAGCTTCTAATTTAAAATAACACTGAAAAATCTACATTGTATCAATTAAATTAAAAAAAAATAAAGCCTTTTCTAAATAGAGCCACTTAAATGAGAACAATTTTTATTTTTGGGCCTTCACTAATATTTGCAAACACATCAAATGCAATATTAAGCATTAAAAAAAACATTTTAAAATCGAAAATGTTCCAAATTGATCAATTTCAAACTACATAAAATCAGTTTAAATTAAGACTTTCAATGTGAAATTCTGCATTTTTGAATGATTCAAAATTTAAATTATTAAATTCTAAATGCTTTTAATTAAAAATCATGGAATACATTTCAAAAACTTCCAATTTTAAATTGTTTCATTGTTACTTCTAACTTGAAATTGATCAAAAATTAATTCCAACGATGTTACTTTCATATTGTGAAAATAAAGTGTCCAATGATTTTAGAATTGAAGCCGAGTATTAAAACGGGCCTAATTAACATTTGAATAAGTCACCTGGATATGACTGAATAAAATTAAATTTTAGGTACCTCAAGATACTTATTCAAATGTTAGTTATGCCTCTTTTTGACGTGCAGCTTGAAATACTTAAACAGTAAAATTAAAAATGGGAATTTTAGTCATTTTGATTATCTTCGAAATTAACTCGTTCAAACTATTATAATTGAATAGGGGCTTTTCAAACTAAAAATAACAATACAAAAATTGCCTGTCAAAAAATAAATTAACTCTCATTTCCCGATTCTTCTGCGGTTTCAAAAAATGTCAAGTTTCCTGAGTGAACATTTTAAACTCCTCTCTGGTTCTTAAAAAAAATCTGCATTTATAACCATAGGTTTAAAAACAGTGATTTTACATTTGAAATCATTAAAATTGGGCTACCAGTACCTTATTTGAATAATTAAAGTTACACTTAAATTAAATTTTAACCATTTGCACCCTATTTCATTTTTACTATTTCAAGTTATGATCAAAATGGAATAAGCTTCAAATTCGAGAATAATTTAATTTCAAAGCGATCAGAATCAAACAAAATAAAGCTTTTTGCGTTCAAAATTGAACTTTCAATAATTAAAAATCTCTAACATTTGAAATTGGTTTTCTTTTCAAAAAATTGGTTCACATTGTATTGTCAACAAAATTATTATTTTGAAAACGATCATTATCGGCCACAAACATTAATTACGCATAAATTTATAGACGAACACAATATTTTTCTCTCACTATTAGCACATCTAAAACCATTTTTTTTTCTAAAACTGACCGTACCCTTTGCAATGACTAAAAAATGTATGACGATCTACAGAAAACTCCTCTCTATTTAATAAATAAAATAAGAAAAAACTGTAGACTGATATCTTGTGGAACATTTTCTCAAATATGTAATCATTAATCGGCAGTGTTTTAAATATACTAAAAATTGAACTCAAATGTAAAAACACAAATAGTCTTACGGGGAAAGGTTGTGTGTCGATTCTGGTACCATCCCCTGGTTCATCAAAACCGACTGCACGTGAGTAAGGAGAAGTATACAGGCCACCTCTACCGGTTCTACCTCGCCCCCCACGATCAACACTGCCTCCTCTTCCACGGCCAGTCGCACTTGTTACTCCGACATTCCACATCCGCTAAAAATGTAATTTTTTGAATATTTTTTTTTTAAGCACTGGAAACCAAAAAAGATTTGCATAATATACCCTTCTTCTGCCATTAAATTACGTCTTATGCTTTCTTTTTAACCTTCTGCAAATATTTTCTTTCGCTATCTTAGAAAACTCAATTATTTTAAAAACTCACAAAACTCTCTGCACTATCAGAGAAGAAAGTATCGATTTCTGTCATTGATCTGTCTGAAGTCTAGAGATCGAAATTAGGAAAACATGCACTCTCGAGTAAAGAGAAATAGACAGACTGCTGCTAGAAAGTCTGGCACAAGGGCTCCAGAGTGTTGTATTTTTAGATTGTAACGAAGTATGACACAGTTCCCAATATAAGACACAACACGGGCATAATGCAGATGTCATGCAACAGTCCACCTTTTATAAGGAAACTTTTATCACAAGTTTCCAATATTTGCCTTAAAAAAGGGATTCATTCAGGAAAGAAAAAAATATTCTATGACCTTTACTCAATCTATTTTATATTTGATTCCGACTGTGAACTTGGCTTCTGAAGGATGTTTAAATTTGAGCTTGAACCTGACATTGTTTATAATGTTGCAATATATTTCCTACACTTAAGAATTTCTTCAACTCTACGATTTTGATAACTCCTTTCCTCGTCTGAAGAGTCTTTTACTTCTTCAACGAGAGAATTTATTTTATGCAAAGAAATTTTTCTAGAAGCGTTGCCTTCATGTTTTTTTTTCTTGCTTACCGATTCATCTTCTGTCATTTGAGTTAAAGCCAGTGGTAGTTGGGCTTTGTCGATGAATATTGTTCCGAAACTTGACAATGTTTCAGGAGGTTTAAAATTACGGTCGAAAAGAGCTAACATTTCTTCTCGGCCGTATCTATGCTCCGCCAGTTGATACCGAGGAGCAGTTACGCTCGTTGAGCCACCACCACCCCCTCCGGCACTGCAATTGTCTCCTGCCAGGTTGCGCAACCTGGACAAGAAAAACACAGTTTGCATAGTTTTCATTAGTTTACATCAGTCAGTTAAAAGAAGGACTTTATCGCTTGTTGATAGCTAGTTATTACAAGGCCAGAAGTTTCATCAGAAAGAGCGAAAAATTAGAATATAGTTCTGGGGTAATTGCAAAATTTTTACGTTGGAGCGTTCAAAATTGAGCAAGTTTCAGTCAAAAGACCTTGCAAATTCCTTTCATTTTCATGTTTTAAAAAATTATCAACAATTTTTCCGTTTACTCCAATCCAACGTTAAAGTTTGAAAATCGGAACAATTTTAAATATCCACAATAGAAACTCCAAATTAAAGCATTCAAGTTGAATAGATTCAACTTCAAGTCCTACAAAATTAAACAGCATTCCAATATAAAAAATTCAAAATTTAATTGAAATTACAATTGAAAGGTTCAAAATTTTATGTTTTTAACGGACAATGAGACAATTTCACCGGAAGGCTTTTTCGATACATTTTGTGCAAGACCTTTTAAATAATTCAAAGTTATACCCTTTCAATTTCTAAGACTTAATATGTACTTCAACAATTTTAAATTGAAAATGGTAAAGATTTAATAATTTTGAAATTGAACAATTTCCAATTGAATTCTTCCAGATTCTACAATAAATTATTGTAAATTTGAAGCATCAATAAATACTTAAAAAATGTTACACTTATTACATTTACGAACAAAAAATGTAATTCCAAATATTAAAAACCGCATGGCAATTGCCATCTAAGAACATTGAAAATTGTACCACTTGAAATTCCAAATGATTATACATTAAATAATTTCAAATTCAAAAAGCTCAAAATTTAACAAAAGTAAATTAAAAAGTTCAAAAATTGATATTTTAAAATTGAACAATTTCAAATTGATGCGCACAAAATGCAAAAATGAAAAATCTGAACCACTCAGAATTAAAAAAATACCAATTCTGCATTTTTTTATTACGAAAAAATGGTTACTGAAAACTACTATGTGGAATAATTTTAAATTGGTAACTTTAGTCGGTCCAAACTGAATTACTTTCAAATTACAATCCAGCAAATTTCGGTAATTTAAACAAAAATATTCTGAATTTTACAAGCTAAAACTAGATGCATTCCAAAAATGGGCAATTTTAAATGCAATCATGAAAAATGAAACATTTTTAAATGGAAATATTGGAACTACGCCATTTTCATAATCAAATGTTGAAAATTCTACGATTTCCATCTCTCAGCATTCAAAATTGAATTTTCTATTTTGATCGTAATCGTAATGATGTGGATTACATATTATGAATCAAAACGTTCTGGATCGCACGATATAAAATTAAAGCGTTTACATTTTTAATATTTTGAATTGGATAAGTAGAAAATTAAACAAGTTCAAACTTTAAAATGATGCTCCAAACTTGATAATTTAAAAACACAAGGCTTTCAAATTTGTAAATTTAAAACTGGACCAGTTCAAAATAAACCAATTTTAGATGGAAACATTGTAAATGTATAATGTCTAATTGACAGTGTACAAAATTGAACAGTTTACAAAATGTATAGATTACAAAATTGAACAATATAAATATATCTTACAATAATATACAAAATATAAAAAGGTACAAGATAAAACCATTTTAAACTTGAAAGCACAATAATTATGATTTGAAGCCGCTCACTTGAGAATTGACCTTCAATTGATAAAAACAATGTTTACGTACATCCCTAAAAACTTTTTTACTTGAATAATGCAGATATTAAAACATATTAATTACATTTTTGAAACAGTTTTTAAGTGCAAAATATTATTTTACGAAACCTATAAATTCTACATTTTTTCATTAACAAACTTTTACTCAATCGTTTTAGACTCTTAAAAAAGCTAGTTGTTATCTACTTCTCAATAGAGATTATTAGATAAGCCCGGGACCTATTTAGATAAGGATTGAATCTTCAACATTAAATAAACATCAAAAAATAATTTATTGGCAGTCTTTTGGCAACAATTTTAAGAGTAAAATAAATCTCATAATTGTTCACTGTTTTAGCGGAATAAACAGGTTTTTTTATCATTACTGATACAATATTTTTTTATTGTCCTGCCTACGTCTACATCTATACTTTTAGAACCTTTTCAAAGTGTTATATAAACATTCAGCCAAAAATAATATACTTCAAGAGGCCATTGAAAAATTAATGACGAGAATTTTCACCAACGCGACGAGAAATTATTTTTTAACTTGGAATATAAATTTCTGGAAATTAAATTAATAGTTGTTTTTCTTTGACATGAATATTTCCATATAAAATAAGGATAGAGAGGAAGATATAAGAGTAAAAAGTAAAATAGAATTTAAGTATTAAATTAAAAATTAAATAACACCTACCACTCTGGACCAAATTTCATGGAATCCGTCATGATGCGAATTCTGCTGTAATAAAAAATTAGACGAGTAAATTATTTGAGTCGCAAATAAAGAGAATTACACTATTTTAATTTTAAATCGCTATTAATTTCGGAGCAAGCTCGGTACACTTATAAACCCGTTGGTATATATTTTGGATGGATAAATACAACATTAAAACCACCTCTACAATGACTTTATAAAAACTGCCACAACATTTTAATAAATTCTATTTAAAAACACTTCTCCCAAAAATATAATTCGTTCAAGCTGAGATTGGTGCAAAATTTGAATTTAAAACCTCAACCGGAGGAAACAAACGCGAATTTGAGCGAAAACCATAAGTAAACAAGAAAGGAGAAAATTGACTATCACAGTTTCACATAGGACAAAGGTATTTTCCCAGAGAACCATAGAAATTCTCGGAAACAATGGTACCATCTGTTAGAAATAGAAAAGTGTCATAATAACATACGTTGAAAGTGATTTTGCATTGTTTCGAAAAAATCTAACAAAACCCTTTTCCTTGAGACTAAAAACTATAGAAAAGACATGGAAAATCTGAAAGCATGGGGCGCAATTGGATAAATGCTGTCTAAAACATAGCGATCGCGAGGCAATTTTAAGGAAAGATAGTAATCGACCATAAAAAGTTATAATTTTTGACAAGAGTCATTAATTTGCGAGTTGGAACTTGAAACAAACGTGAAAAAACAGGCGGTAATGAAAAGAGCAGTGAGGATTTTTGGAAATGTCGAGTAAGTGAAAACCTAACGCTTTTATTTACGACATGTTTTTTGTCCAGGCGATTTCCGTGAGCCGAGGTGGCAGCGTTAACCACACTTTTTTTCGGCCACGAAACACGACGGATTACCAGAGTACGACGTACCAAACGAGTCAAGAAGTTGCACCAAAAAAGCCTCTGGTTTTAAATTACTCGTACACGTAGAGACAACGTGATTAAAGTGCGAGAAATACCTTATTTCACTTCGAAATCACTGAGCGAACGATACAACACACCAATATGGCCGACAAGCTTTTTAGGATAAGCGCATGCGGATACTGCGTAGAAGGAACTATTTTTCTTCAGGATTGCGCAGGATCGTAGGGAATTTTTTTACTGCGTCAGCGCTAAAAGTCAATGCTGATTCGCTGTTGTTGGCGCGCTTTTTCAAATGCATTTTTTTTTAAATAAAAGTAAAAAATAAAATACAATTCAATCATTAGATTTTAGAAGCTCGTGCCGAAATGTCTGTATAAATAGCCGATTTTTTTCGGTACAAAAAGGTACTGACATTTAATAGCACACTTAAAGCTGAAACAGCAAATTTTCAAAGAAAATAATTTTAAATACTGGAAACCCAATAGCGTAAATTTAATGCGTTTGAAACTAACAAATGCAAAGCAAAACTATTGTTTAATTTAAAACTTGAATTATTAATTGAATAGTTATAAAAGATATATTGAACAATTTCAAATTAAATAGTTTTAAATTCTTTAAATGTTGCTTCCTCGCACGGTGAGCCCCAATCACCTTCAACTTCTTACTTAACGCCAGTTCTTTGCAGGGTTTAATTCTCAGACGTTGCCCGAATATTTTAAGGGTAAAATGAAAAAAATCGATCGAGCCCTTTTTTTGAAAATTCGAATTTTGATTTTTTAAGATTTTTTTTTGTAATAAAAATTTTTAATTATCTGTGCGCTATAATACATAAAATATGTAGTAAAAAAGTTGTCATAAACTTTTGTGTCAAACGAAAACTGGGTCTTATATAGAGGTTTTTGTAGTGCAAATAGAGGTTTTTTGTCCGTAAGGTTATTGAAAATTCTTACTCAACAAAAACTCTTCGCAGGATTCAGTTATCTGATATTGCCCAGATATTTTGAGCCAAAAGAAGGGAACAAATCGATCGAGCCCTTTTTTTGAAAATTCTAATTTTTATTTTTCGAGATGCTTTTTTCGTGATAAAATTGTTTTATTATATCTACAATTTTATACATAAAATATTTAGTAAAAAGGTTTTCATAAACTTTTGTGTCAAACGAAAAATAGGTCTTCTATATAGAGGTTTTTGTAGCGCAAATAGAACTGCAAAAACCTCTGTAAAAGACCCAGTTTTTGTTTGACACAAAAGTTTATAAGAACTTTTTTTCTACATACTTTATGTATAAAAGAATACATAAAATAAAAATATTTTATCACAAAAAAAATCTTGTGAAATCAAAATCTGAGTTTTTAAAAAAGGGCTCCAACAATTTTTTTTATTTATCATTTGAAATATTCAGGCAACACCAAAGAATTAAATCCTGCAAACAATTTGCGTTGAGTAAGAAGTTTAGGTTGAAGTTGGTTGAGGCTAACCGTGCTCAGAGGAAGCTTTGTAATAGTAACAACTTCGAAAAAATGTTAATTAATTAAATTAAATGTTCCGCAATTCAGAAATGTCTAATACAAAAGTTCTAAGCAATTGTCCGGATGTATGTGTGTGTGTGCATGTCACACTTTTTTCTCACCACGAGAACTTGAAGACGGTTGCAAATAAATTGGTGAAATTTGGAGGGCTTTTTTCACCACTAATATGTGTGTCTTGAAACTGACCAAAGGATTTCTAAAAATATTTATTGCATTTTTTTAGCAATCTATAATACATATTTAAAAAAATCGGTTTTTTATAGTAAAACTTTTTTCATTAACATAATAAAATTCATAGTTGATGCAAGAATATAAATATTCCTTGGTTCGAGACAAATCGATTGACTTATAATATAAATTCATTTTCTTAAAGTGTAAGGAAGTTATGGTCATTTATATTACA
>CAKNYM010048426.1:6281-59484 GCA_932195095.1 Andricus curvator | reverse complement strand
AATGGATGCGAGAATAGAAAAGATGTGCTGATTACTTGATTCGAGACGAATCGAGTGACCATTGATATTAATAAATTTTATTGAAGAGCAAGGCGGCTATAGTAATGCATAATATTTAAAAAAACGGTTTGTTATAGTTACACTTTTTTCATTAACATAATTCAAAATTGATGCCGGAACGGAAAAGATTCCTTGATTTGAGGCAAAATAATTTGACCTATAATATTAATACACTTTATTGAAGAGTAAGGATGTTATGCTCATTTATAATATTTGAAAAATCTGTTTTAAAAAGATAAACCTTTTTTATCGACTTAATTCAAAGTTGATGCATAAACAGAAAAGACTTTTTGATCATAAATTTTCAAATAAAATAATTCGGACAAATACTGATGGAAATTGTAATAGTATTCTGATAGTCACCAATTTTTTTATCCCTGAAAATAATAATCCAGTTAATACCTATTTACTTATAAATTAATAATTTATATTGGTATTTCGCCAACCTCATGGAACTGATTTTTATCAATCAAGTGCAAGTATTGAAAATATTGAAATAAAATTGTATTATTCTTAGTTGAAATTTTCCTACAGCTTTTCTGTAAAAAACGAGAATCCTTGGGTATGTAAATGTTGTTGTAAAAAAATTATAAAACTGGGAAAGGGATGGGGTGCGACAGAACTTCCCCCTCCCCTTCAACCAGCTCAAAAAATTACCATTTCAAATACATATTTTTTGAAACATTAATAATTTATTAATGAAACAAAATTTATTTAACATATATTTGTTGTAATTTGTATTTTTCTTTAAAAAAATGATCCAAAGTTTTTTTATTACACATTTTTTTAATCAACATTCAACTGATCAACATAAGAAGTAATGTATTCATTTTATATTAGAAAACATCGTAAAATATTTGATAAATTGAATTAATGTCACAAGTCATTATTTCAGTATAATTATAAATAATAATGTTATTATTAATTTTGCATCATATAACCAAGGAGGATATATGAAAATATAAAAAGTATTTTGAATTAGATTGATTAAAAAATGTAAACGGTTAGAAATAAGTGATAAAAAGTTTATAATTTCATTTGTTATTTTATAAAATTTTCAAAAAATACTAAAAATAATTTTTTTTATTAGATTATGTATGGCCCGAAATATATGAAGAAACTATAGAACCGGAGTTTGCTGAAGCAGAAAAAATGAAAAAGTTGACAATTATCAAATATTATTTAAGAGATAAGATTGAAGAACTAAAGAATTATACCAATCAAGAATAAGTTTAGCAATGAAATAAATAAATTAATAAAAAACAAATAAATAAATTATTCTGGAACAATTTTTTTAAATAAATTATTCTAGAATACTTTCAAAATGTTGTGTCCGATTTGTCATTGTATTTTTTAAAAAGGTTGTATTTTTTGTAAATTTCTATTTTTAAATTGATCAAAATGAAAACTTTAGTTTTTGTATTATTTAAAAAATCACTAATGCTTCCTCTATGAGAAAGCAAATACATTTGCTAACGGGAAGCAAAGCTTAATTTATTTGGAAAATATTTTTAAAACCTATTTGTACAAGTCGAATATACATATTTCATTATTGGTGTCGAATTTAATTTTGGTTACCTTGGAATAGAATGACGATCTTCGGGTTGTGAAATGAAAAATAATAAAAGCGAGTTATAGATAAAATTATAATGTATCTTAATACGTACTAAAACGACAGATTCTTTTACATTTTGTTAAATCTATGAGACGTGATTTTTTTTAACAATAAGTGTTAATCATATGGATAAAAACTTGCTTTATAATGAAAAATGATTAAACAAAGTAATGGGGTTTTTTCACTACGATGCCATACTCAGCAACAGCAGGAGTTAAATCCTCCATTGTCAGCGTGTAACGTCGATCCTTGCCCTTCGTTTTTGTGTTCAGATTTGCTCCCCTCGTTTTGCAATGTTGGAGCGCATCATTCGAAATTTCAGAAATGAATTTTTGGGCCGCCAAAGAAACGAGGCGTACTCTGGAATTTGGTAATAAAGTAATTTGTAATAATTTTTGACATCGAAAAGCAAATTATTAATCGAAATTAATTTGTCAATATATCTTTTCCAATAAGAAATAAAAAAGATCGTTAATCCATTAAAAGAATGGGTCTTCACAAATCTCTGAAGCTTTATTAATGCATCCCAATATCTAAATTTATTGAACAAAAATAATAAGGGGCAATTTTCTGTTTTAATCTTACATCCTTGCATCTGTTGTATTGAATCCTCCCGAACGAAGATAATGTTCTGTAACGGCATCAGGTAGCTAAAAAAATACAATATCAACCTGCTTAGTTTTTGATTGCTGTGAATCTATGGAGTTAACCTATCGATTGAAAGTTTGGGTTAATTTACTTTGACCGTTTGAAAATTCATACTTCACTTCATAGACGAAAATCTGTGCAGAAACTGAATCAACGACTTTGTAAGTAGGAGGATTTGAAAGATTAGCAAATTTCGCATCTAATTAGTCTACGGTAAAATTATTTTAATGAACGAGTCATAAAACACAGGTCCAAAATCAAAAGTTTTTTTTAGCAAAATTAACATTTTGAAATCTTGAGTTCAATTCTGTCAAATCTATAAAATAATGAGTAAATCCTAATCTTAAAATCTAAACGAGGGGTTGACAACTCGTGAAGTCAGGTGTACACTTGTAATGAAATCTCCCGAAGTCTCCTGAAATATCTGAAGTCACTTGAAATCACTTGTAGTCACTTGAATTCACTTGAATTCAATTGAAGTCACTTGAAATCTCCTGAAATATCTGAAGTCATTTGAATTCACATGAAGTCACGTGAATTCACCTGAAGTCACATGAGTTCATGTGAAGTCACTTGAAATAACCTAAATTCACTTGCGTTCATCCATATACCACGTGGACAGTTTTTTTTGGGTGGAGGGGGAGTATGGCCAAAGTCCACGATTGTCCACGAGGGGGGCCGAAGGGGTCTATCCAAAGTCCACGTAGACTAAGGTGGTCCATCATTTTTTTTTTCAATTTTCATGCATCGCCCACAAATTTGTTCAAATCCAAAAAAAAAAATCCGTTTGAAAAAAATGATATTCAGAGGTTCCGCAAGCCCCGTAGAGTTTAACACGTATTTTCCATAAGAAAGCAAGACGTTTTTGTATATTTTATTCAGAATCGTAAATATTAGGTGTATCGAGTTGACCCTGAAAAACTTTCTACAGAATTAGCTATAGAATACGAATAAGAAATTACTTTTTGAAATTCACCCACATAAGTCTGTTTTATATGGTCCCTAATAAGCCCCATAAGTTAAAAATTACGTATTGCCAGTTTCTGACGCTGGCTATTATTTTTTTGAGGTTTCTTTTGGTAAACACTGTTTCTAATACAAAAAATATTACTTTATTGTGATAATTGAATGTTTAAATAAATTGTTTAAACAATTCATTATTGTTTATAGCCATTTTATCTTAGAATGGAGTTAAAAAGTCGCGGTTTTATTTGAATTTTTGTACTTATTCTCAACTTTTCAGTTAGAGCGAGGCAATAATCAATTGAATTTAACAGAAGCAATTGTTTAAACAATTTAATATTTAAAATAATATTCTCTTAGAATAATGCTAGAAAGTTGCAGTTTATTCTAAAATTTTCCACTTTTGGTTCACTTTCAAATTATAGTAGGGTAATAATTAAATCAAGTTAACAAACATAATTGTTTAAACAATTTGTTATTATTTTTATTGATATTCTCTTTGAATAATGTTAGAAAGTTGCGGTTTTTTCTGAAATTTTCAACTCTTCTTCTACTTTTCACTTAGAGTATGGTAATAGTGACTGAAATTCAACAAAAATAATTGTTTTAACAAATTATTATTGTTTTCAACTATCTTCCCCTATAATAATGCTAGATAGTTGCGTTTTTTTCTGAAATTTGTTGACTCTTTGTCTACTTTTTACTTAGTGAGATCATAATGTAAGTTAATAAACACAATTGTTTATACAATTTATTATGGTTTATAACTAACTTCTCTTAGAGAAATGCTAAACAGTTGCGGGTTTTTCTGAAATTTTCAACTCTTCTTCTACTTTTCACTTAGAGTATGGTAATAGTGACTGAAATTCAACAAAAATAATTTTCTTAACAAATTATTATTGTTTTCAACTATCTTCCTCTATAATAATGCTAGATAGTTGCGCTTTTTTCTGAAATTTGTTGACTCTTTGTCTACTTTTTACTTAGTGAGATCATAATGTAAGTTAATAAACACAATTGTTTCTACAATTTATTATGGTTTATAACTACCTTCTCTTAGAGAAATGCCAAAAAGTTGCGGGTTTTTCTGAAATTTTCAGCTTTTCTTTAACTTTTTAGTTATCAGTAACTACTTTAAGGAAAATTTACATCTATAATATGATCCATCTGGAAAATTTGAAGAATATCTTAAATATCTGTTTTATTTCAGAAAAATATATTCAAAAAAAGAAAGATTGTTTAAAAAATTATTCACTCTATTGTTTATTTATTATTTGTTCATAACTAAAAACCGCGACTTTCTAACTGTACTCTAAGAGAAAATTGCTAAAAACAATAATAATTTATTTAAAAAATACATGTAAACATCTAATTATCAGTGAGAAGTAGTATTTTATGTATTAGAAAGAATTTGCTTTAAAAAAAACCGCAAAAAAATAATAAAATAATTAGCGCCAGCAACTCGCAAAACGCAATTTTTTACTTATGGGCTGTTTTTGGGACCCTATAAAACAAACATATGGGGGTGATATTTAAAAACTAATTATTTATTTGTATTCTATAGCTGATTGTGAAGAACAATGTTGAGTTTCAACTCGATTGACCTAATATTGACGATTCTGAATAAAATGTACGAAAACGTATTTTTTTTCTTCTGGGAAATATGTGTTAAACTTCATGGGGCTGGCGGAAACTCCGAATATCACTTTTTATTGAAGGTCGAAAAGAAATATACTTTTTCATGAATAATCTTATGCAAAATAAGCATGAAAAAGATTCACAATTAAAAACCAGACATCAAACTACTTCACTTTTCGGAAAATGTAATAATCTAAATAGATTGGTTCAGAATCACCCACAAATCTGAATATCATTTTTTTTAAACGTATTTATTTTTTTGTGGATTCGAACAAATTTGGGGGCGATATGCATGAAAATTCGAAAAAACAATTTTCCAACGCATTTTTGGACCACCCTAACGTGGACTCCCGTTTTCCTGAATCTGCGGATTTCTTTTTAGAAACACATAAAAAACTAAAAAAATGTTCACTCATTTTTGTTTGGACTTCTTACTTTGTATCATGAAGCTTATGTTTTTAAGAAAAACCGAATTCTCATACAATTCACAGCTCCTTTTGGCTTCGTAGCTTTTAAATACCAAGAATATCCATATTTTCCTAAAATATGAAATAATTCCACCGGGACAGAGGAGCCAGGGGGAGAGGGTTCGTCAAAAGTTCACGCTTGTCCACGAGGGCTGGGGGCGGGGGTGAAGATGTAGTAAAAAATTGTCCACGTGGTATATGGACGGCCCCTTTGAAGTGACTTGTATTCTCCTGAAATCACTTGAAATCTCCTGAAATATCTGCAGTGATTTTAATTCACATGAAGTCACGTGAAATCACTTGAATTCTCCTGAAGTCACTTGAAATCTCGTGAAGTCAGTGGAATCTTCTGAAGTCATTGAAATATCCTGAAGTATCTTGAATTCAGAAGTAGGTGTACACCCAATCGGTCGAGTTGTCAACCCCTCGAATCTAAATCAAGAGCACGATTAAATATTATGTAATTTCTAAGTATTCATCAAAAATATTTACTCGTGCAATATACGTGTTTGGGAGCCAAAAATCCGAGATTCGTTATTAACCTTCATGTGTTAAAAGATGCAACCTCAGATTCCATTAGATTACATCTTACAACAAATGAAGGTTCACGACGAATTTCGCAATTTTGGCTTCTCAAAAATTTATATTGCACATGTAAATATTTTTTTTTAAGAATACTCAGCAATTACATATTACTTAATCGTGCTCTTGCTTTAAATTGAAAGAGTAGGTTTTACGCTTGATTTGATGATTTTTCTAAATTTTTGGGAACGCTTTTCTAGATTTGGTAAAGAGTTGAACTCAAGATTTCGAAATGTTCATATTGCTCAAAAAAAATTTGATTTGAATCTACATATTTTTTGACTCATTTATTAAAATAATTTCAACCTAGACGGATTCGATGCGAAATTTCATAATCTTTGAAATCATCCTACTTACAAGTCGTAGATTCAGTTTCTGTATCTTTGAAGTGAAGTATGAATTTTCAAACGGTCAAAGGAAATTTACCCAAACTCTCTGTCACTGGAGTAAGTATTTAGAATAAAAATACCGTTGGTGTGTAATCCTCGAGTTGGAGAAGAAAATCAGAGAGTGGTTGTCCTGCAGTTGCTGGTTCATCTTTTGGCGAATAACTTGCGTCTTTGTCAGAGCTTTCTGCCATTTTGAAATATTTGCTGCTTTGAGTTTTCAACTGATTACCTGGAATATTTCAGATCGTTACATTACAAATTTAAGCTACAAAAGTTTCATTTGGAAATTGACATAAAATGCGGCATTTTCACATGTACGTTTTAAGACGTTTAAATTAACGCTGTGTCTGGTCGTCCCGAAAAAATCGAGGGAGTTGGAAAAGGGGATGGACTAGTCGTCCCGAAAATTCGGGATGACTAGCCAAGCTTACGAAAAATATTTGCCTTTTCATCCCGAATTTCGGGACGACGAGACACTTCGTTAAATTAAACATAAACTTTGTGTTTCAGCTACCTAAAGATTAAATTTACATGTCTACTGGAAAAATATTTTTGCTGAACTCAAAATTACCTGGAAATATTGTTCCAGCATCAAGTAGAAATTGAAATCTTTTAAAACGTATAGAAATTTCAAGAGTCCATTTTAAGACACTTTTGAAATTGTACACAATTACAAAACACCTGAGTATCCTTATTTTTTGGATAAGAAAAACCATCATCTTTTAAGTTGAGGGGAAAATATATACAAGAAATATCTAGCATATTTAAGACATTTAAATTTTATAGAAGGTTATTTTCTAATAACCTAAAATATAATTACTTAAATCCGTCGTTCACAGAATAAACTGTAAAGATTAATTGTTTGTGTATGTACGTCCAGTAGTTGTATGCACTGTCGAATAAACAAATTGCAATTGTTGATTTCATAAAAATAAACATTGTTTACAGGCGTTTAAGGAAGTTAAGTCAAACTTTTTATTCTTTAGAAATCAGTGCACGAAAAACTCTACTCCTGAAAACTTAATTTCCAACCGGACAATAAAAGCTAACATTAAATAATATTTATGCATGTAAATACTTACAATATTGGAAAATTCAGACAAAAAAGTAATAACTGAAAGTTGCGATTTGTGATGCGAACAACACAATGGCAGATGGCAGGTGCCCAAAACAGCGAAAACGTCGCCCAAACGTGAAATGTCACACCGCAGACACAAACCGACACGTACCACTGCGCATGCATCGTATCACAATGTTTTCGCGCGTATTTCAAAACTGGTACAACTCATCATGACATATGCCAAATTCTACGAAAGAAATGTGAAATAATTGTCTACATCATAAAATAAATTATAATTTGCATGTTTTGCCAAATATAATATCCAAGTAAATGTTTAACCCACTTTCCAAGCTTTCCATATAAGACTTTTAATGAAATTGTATATAATCCAATAAAAAAACCCTTGTTTCCACACAAAATAATTTAAGTAACTACCTGCATCGCATCACATAATTGAATTGAAAATTCAAATTGACAAGGATCAATAAAAA
Source organism: Andricus curvator (assembly GCA_932195095.1). NCBI lineage: Eukaryota > Metazoa > Arthropoda > Insecta > Hymenoptera > Cynipidae > Andricus > Andricus curvator. Next base: position 51,571 of record CAKNYM010048426.1, on the reverse strand, counting down.
GTATTCTGATTAAAAGCAAAAATGTATATATTATTTTATATAACTTTTTTCATTAATTGTTGAAATAATAATGAGCAGAGAGGTCTGTAATAAGTAAATATAATAATTTTCAAAATAAAAAACATCGTTTCGAAACGTCGTGCTTCGTGCTACATTTCGAGTTCCTGTGAGGTTCATTCTGCAAAACTAATCGTAGGTGGCAGCACCGAGCCGAGTACTAGACCCTCTGTCGATGAGAGACGAAAAAATATGGTGCTAGTTGTAAGGTTGCTTATAATTAAATATATGAGGGTAAATAATCTGTAAATATATGTTTAGTGCTTATATACGAAGGTATTTTATACTTTTAGTGGAAATTATACATACAATTGAATATATGGTGAACTATAGTAAACCTAACCTCACTTTGCATGTGACAGTCAGGAAAGGATTTATCAACCTTTTACGAATTCTATATGATAAATATTGATACAAAAGTTTGAAAAATATATTTCGTTATCTTTACAAGGTATAAATGGCACTTTATACTTATTAACAAAATTTCTTTTGTTGAAATTCGTATCTCATCGACAGAAGGTCTAGTACTCGGCTCGGTGCTGCCACCTACGATTAGTTTTGCAGAATGAACCTCGTTATACGTGCAGAAAAAATTGTATACCGAAAAAGCCGAGTGCCCCCGAATTAAGCCGACATTTATCGAGTTATGGCGGTATATCGGGAACGAGGATCAAGAATTATGAAATAATTTAAATTTGATTCCAAAGTTAAACCCGGTTTTTGAAAACTTTTACAAACTCAGATTTGATATTTCTCATGTATAGCATCGCGAGATTGTGTTTTAGTTACATTTCTTAAATTTCAACGAGGTCGATAAGCAACATTAGACATGGAGCAAATTCTCTGTGGCAGATTTGGGTGAGTGTTTTTTATATTAAATTAACGATTATTTATTACCAAGAAACTTAATTGTCTTTATCGCAAATTCAATTCCTTCTTTTTTTAAATATCTGTTTCTGGTAATGTATTCCTTTTCCTTACATGTTTTCTTTGCTCCTGTAGGTCATGCATGATCTTGAAAATTTTAGGTTATGTCCTCTATTTTATTTCCTTATTTTTATTGTTTTACACTGTAAGTATTCAATATGTTTATAATTTATTATTATTGTATTATTGTCTCTTATTATCAATATAACAATTACTTTTTGAACATATTTTCAACATACTTTTAGTTATTTAAAATTTATAAATTAGAATTTCGAGAATTCCGAATGAATTATTTGATGAAATTATGCTAAAATATAATTCACAGATAATGTAAACATATCGATTTTTAATCTTTATTCTATATATTTTTGATTCGTTTTTAGTTTAATAGTTTAACACATTAAAACAGTAACCTATATTATTGCTGTCATAAAGACTTGTGCTTAATTTTTTATTTGAATCTGTTTAAAACTCAGTTTATGAAAAGAAATTCAGGAACTCTTAACAATAATAGTGAAGGTCTTTGTATGAGGTTTGGAGCAAAAGTATAGTATACATTTTCAATTTCAAAAATAAGATACAGGATTTGATAGAATCTATATTTTTTAGACACAGCATTTTGCTGATATCTAAGTCCTCTCGCCGACCAGTGTCTATCATCAATTCGAAAAATATAATGACAGGAAGATTTACGAGACCACTCCTAGCATCTCCACATCCTCGTTATTTTGCAAATCCTCATCGCGGATATGCAATGATCATTACAAGAATTGTAAGGGGAGCATTGAAGCTGCGGTATATTCTTTTAGGAGGAGCAATAGGTGGAGGTGTTACATTACAAAAGGTAATACACATTATTATCCAAGTTATATACATTCTCTACACTTAAGAGAATTTCTTGTACAAATTATTTCCATTCCTCTACAAAGAAACTATACTTTCCCAGTGGTGTAGTTCTAAAAGAAAAAGTGGTCTGGCAGTACTTTACATAAACTGCGTTACCCGTTTGAGTGGGGGGGGGGGGCGCCAAAAACTAAGTTTGTAACTTAGATAACATTTAGAACTTAAACCCAATAAAAAAACCCAAATATATTTTTGGGTAAAAGTTAATTTATTTATTGAAAAGGCTACTATTATATTTTTGGTTCGAAATTCATCACGTTTAGTTAAAACTTCTATTTTTTGGTTGAAAATTTAATTATTTTGTTGAAAATGCAGCTACATACACAATAACTCCAATATAAGGCCGACTGATTTAGTTCTTCCTAGAACTGCTGGCCAATTTAAAAGTTCACTGCTTTCTAAAACATTCGCCGTTTTAGCTTAAAAACTTTACTCTTTTGTTGAAAATTTATCTTTCATGGCAGAAAAGTCATCTTTCTCGGTTAAAAATGAACTTTGTCGATGAAAATTCAACTTTCTTCCAAAAATGGGTCTTTTTGTCTTGAAAATCCAAATATTTGTATGAATTTTAATCTTTTTTGTTTAAAAATTCGACCATTTGATTGAAAATTCAACTATTTGGTTAGTCATAATTTTTGGTTGAAAATTCAACCATGTTGTTAAAAATTCATCCTTTTGGATTTAAAATTCACCTTTAATGGTAGAAAAGTCATCCTTCTAGACTGAAAATTTATCTTTCTTGGTTGAAAAGTAACTTTTTTGTTAAAAATTGAACTGTTTTCAAAAAAAATCGTCTTCTTGGCTTGACAATTGTAATATTTGGTTAAATCTTTAATTATTTTTTGGAAAACTCGTCTCTTTTACTGAAAAGTTCATCTATTTGATTGTTAACGCAACTGTTTGGTTGAAAATTAATCTTTTTGTTAAATTCGCCTGTTTGTGTTGAAAATTCAATTATTTTGTTGACAATGCAATATATTTCGGCTTGAAATCTTAGGAATTTAAAGTGTTTCGTATTGAATACAATATGTTATCTACATTAATTTGATTTAAAATAATTTATAAACGTAAATTCTGTCTTTATCAACAGCTACGTTACTTTCGGGACTGGACAAATTTTCCGTGTGACAAGAAAGTAGCTTGGTGCCGCCAGGGCTTACAAAAAAGTACCCTGGTGGCGCACAGTTGGATGAAATCAAAAAACGAGGTTCAACATAACATTTAGACCGCAATTATGCACCGATTTTAGTTTTTTTTGTAGAAAAATTCAGGACTAAATTTTTCAGAAAGTGGTGAGTAAATTTGTTCGTTTCTTTGTTTATTTAATTTTCATGTTAATGCAAATAGCGAAAAAAGTGCTGATTTTTTTTATTTCATTTTTTATCTCCTAGAAATTTTTTTTCTTATACTTCCCATCACTTGGATTCAATGCACAGAGGTATAAGAAAGAATGAAAACTTGTAAAGTTAATTGTTATAAACAAATTGCATTAACAAATAATCGACATTAGGGGTTATTCGTCTTCAAAGTATATTTCTGCTCTGAAATTGCTTGCTTTCATCGTTAGGATAATACGTGGCCATTCAAATTTATATATCAAGTTTATTTTATAAATAAATTATATAAACAAATGCACATTTTAGGCGTTATTGAGCGAAAAGAAATCGTTTTTTTCTGATCTTGTTGAAATTATATGGCCAATGATGTTCTACAGAAAAATGTTGCCAAGCATCGCTTATCGTGGATTTTATAAACAAATGTACATTGCAGATATTTATAGGCAGAAAGATATCGTTTTCTTTTTCTTTTATTATTTTTCAAACTATATTGACAATGAATTGTCTAGATGAAATTTTGTTGTGCCTCACTATTGGTTTATTTAATAAACAAATTAGGTAAACAAATTCACATTCTAGGCGTTTATAGGCAGAAAAACAATTTACTTTCTTGTAGTCTTGTTAAAATTATGTTGGCAATGTTTTTCTGCATGCACTCTTGTCGAACAATTTTTCTCTGTTTGCAAATTACTAAAATTTGTATACGCTTACATTATTTGTTATAAATTTAATAGATTTCATTTTGTAACCAAAGTTAATCAGAAAATGTCACTGTCAATATGATGTAGCAGTTGAATGCGATAACGGTATATTGCATTTTTAAGAATCACTTATGTTACGTTTGTTTCAAATTGCGTCGTCAATAATGAATGAAAAACAAGGGACTTATAAAAATACAAGAATACAGCTATTACATTTGTTCATAAAAGGAACATATAGGGAAAAATGGCAAAATGTTTTCTGAAAACGTCGTTCTCAATATAATTAAAAAAAATAATACAAGAAAAAACGATTTCTTTTTGCCAAAAAACGCCTTATATGTGAATTTGTTTATAAAATAAATAAATATCACTTCATAGCGAAATTTTTTCAGATGACATCATTGGCAATATAATTTCAGCAAGGTCAGAAGAAAAAACGATTTCTTTTCACTTAAAAACGCCTAAAATGTGCAATTGTTTATATAATTTGTTTATAAAATTAACAAATAATAATGCATGGCAAAATTTTTTCGGAAAACATCATTGGCAATATAATTTGAGCAAGGTCAGAAAAAACGATTTCTTTTCTCTCAAAAACGCCTTATATATGACTTTGTTTATAAAATAAACAAATATTAATGTATGTATAGCGAAATTTTGTCAGAAAACATTAGCAATATAATTTCAGCAAGGTCAAAAGATAAAACTATTTTTTTCGCTTTAAAACGCCTGAAATGTGCATTTGTTTTATATGATTTTTTTATAAAATAAACAAATATTAATGGGTGGTAAAATTTTGTCAGGAGACATTATTCGTAATATAATATAATATAATATAGGTTCTAAATATAATTTTGTACCTCGTTTTTTAATTTCACCCCACTGTTTGGTGCGGCGTTAGGCCCCGTCAGGTCTGGACTACACCACTGAAAATACCCACATAAAATCTATGTTCTGTCTTAAATTCTAAAATAAAATTGCTCATAGAAATACGAAGAATGGAAAGAAGGCTTGCCAGATATGAGCTGGATCAACCAAATAATTCCCAAGGAACAACAGTGGCACGATAGTGCACAAAATCTCTTGCAATTGAAGGACAAGCTGATGGGAAATGTGAATATAGGTTTGTAGATGAATAGTTTCCTTCTAGCTCTGGACTTTGAATAAAAACCTTAGAATTATGAATTATGAGAAAGATTGAAGTGTAAAGTCTAGGGTTGAAAGACTTTTTAGTAAATAATCCTCAAATTAAATTCTGTGTATAATTGTTTGCTGTCAAATGTGGATGACTGTAAACAGATCCACGATTAAAGGAGCTTGGGGAGGCAAAATATCGAGAATATAAGAGGTGGTTTGACCAGAGGTTGGACAATGCAATTAAAGCAGCAGAGAGCCGCCAATACGATGTGCAAAATGGCGACTCTTCAAATCGTGAGTCACTTTGATTTTCCAGAAGCTCTGGTGACCTTGTATAATCCTGCATCCCAAACTCCTGAATCCTGATTGTTATTTTATTATTCATTATTTTTCCAATCTATCTCGCCTTTTTTCTGTACCTTTATTACTTAAACGAGTTAAAGGTACTCGATACTTTTGAGAAATTTCGTTCATTAATCTTGTCTTCTAAAATTTTGAAATAAATTTTTTAGATACAACTTATTTTAGATTCTTTTATTTTTGGTAGAGAGCACTAAATGTGCATGCTTTTTTCGGTATTCAATAATAATATTATATTTCAAGTTATGGTAAACACATGCTTAATTTTTTGAGATTCTAAAGATAATTTATTTTTTTAAAGCAGGTGTGTGTTTGTATTTTAAAGGTACATTACATTTTAAAAAACCCTTTGGTCCTTTAAGCCTACAAGTTCACCATTTTTTTGCTTATATTGTTTATTATGTTTCAAAATTAACAAAATTAAAAATTTTGTTTTATAAAATGAACACAGCAAGCAATTATTTGCGATGAACAGTGGGGTGGTTCAAAAAATTTTTTTTCTAGAGGACGGTGATCCCCCCAATTCGCTTTCAAATCCAAAAAAAGAAATTGCATTTTTTTTTAGACATCATTTTAACAGGTGCCGCAAGGTACTGGGATTTTCATGTAAATTACGTGGGGGAAAATCACTTTTTCGGGTTTTTGAAATAACTTATGTGGATTTGGGAAAATGTTACGAGAAATATATAGGACGTTTAGAGGTATTTCCAGCGAAGAATTCTATGTCCCCAATGGAATTTCCACTCCGAACAAAACCCTTTGGTTTAAATATATATATATTTTTTTTTTTCAAAAAGTCGGCTTTTTCTAACCGAATCAAAATCAAGGTTACTTTTTTTTATATATTTGATACGTTTTCGATACCTCAGCCTTATTATTTAACAAACCATTATTTGTTTAAACAATGTTTATTCAGATAATTTGGAATTTTTATCTCTTCTGCTATAAATATTACAACTATTAATTGTTGAAAACATCAATTTTATTTGTTATATTCATGAATTGTTTGAACAAATAATTATTAGTTATTTCTAGTGTTTAATTTTGTTGTCCTAGAGAAGTCATTTTTTTTCTTATAAATTTTAGTCTACAAGGGCTTCTTTATATTGCACATCTTGATATATTAGCTTTATTATTTAACAAATTCTGTTTGTTTCAAGAATTTTTATAGGAAATTCAGGAATGAATATTGATCATACATACTGTTAGGTAGCGTAGAGTAACATTTTGTAAGAAAAAAACAAACTTCTTTACAACAATTTGTACAAGTTGACAAAATACTAGAAATAACTAATAATTAACTGTTTAAAGGCTTCATGCATATAAAAAAAATTATTTATATTTTCAACAATCACTAGTTGTAATATTTATAGTAAAAAAAAAGAGACAATTCTCATATTTCCTTAAAAAATATTTTTGAAAAAGATAATTGAAAATGACTTTAAAGTGTTGATAATTATTCTACTAGATACACAATAATATTTTTTTGGATTTCGGGGTACTCTTCGGGGCACCCTGGAGTTGTGCTAGGGGTGGAAAGCCCATATGATTGATACGTAGAATTCTTCGTTGGAATGTCCTCTACAATTCCTATGACTTTCCCGTAACATTTTTCCAACACACACATAAGTTATACCAAAAACCCCAAAAAGGGATTTTTTCCCTATGTATTTTACATGAGAAATTTCGAGTGCCCGGCGGCACCTGTTAAAATCAAAATTTTGAACAAACAAAAATATGCAATATATATTTTTTTGAATTTGAATCCAAATTAGAAGGTCTCATTGCCCTCCATCACGAAAAAAAATTCAATGCATTTTTGAACCACCCTAATGTAAAATTATATATAAGATATATCATGTAGAATTACTCATAGCTGATTTAAAGACTATTTTAATTATTATGAAGTTTTAGTTATAATTTGTAGTAATAATCTATTAAGCTACTGAATACGATCCTTGCTTTAAGTAATGAGTTTATAAATCTGCAAATACAGATTAGATTTATTTAATACAATCACACATCTGCTATACTCGCTCTGGATGTTTAATTGAAAACACATAACAATTTTTGCTACATTTGCATGAATGAACCGGCCATCCTTTCACTCTATTTCCTTTCTTTAATGTATGATTTGGTCTGTTCTGTTCAGGTATGTTTGACGTGATCTCAACCGTAGCAAAACAAGTTTACTCAGGTGTGTAAAAAGTAAAAAACATTATTGACTGACTACAAACATTGTCTGTCCATTCAGCATTTTTTTCACCTTTGCTCTGTCATGCTTTTTTTATTAGACACATTCAGAAAGTGGAATCCGATTCTTTTTGTTTTCATTGTTCATTTTCTCCTGTGAAACAGACAATTGAAAGAAATTCGTTTAATAGATTGAATACTGAATGGGGCAGACCCGTTGCTTTTTATTTCAAGCATGTTCGCACTTGATCAGTTTAAAAAAAGTGTTGGTGCTTTATTAAAAAAAAAAAAATCAATTTCATAGATCCATTTGAGTTTTGGTCATTTAATTATCCTTCAGATAGTAAGGCAAATTCAATTTCTCATTCATGGAATTGTTTAAATAGAAATAGAAAGGTAAAGCCTTGATTTTAGATTTGTAATTTTAGGTTTGTATGATTTGACAGAAGTTGTTAAATATTTATTTTTAAAAGCAGATGCTAAGGAGGAAATGCTAAAGAGTACAGTCGTCCATGCACGTCCATTGCTGAATGAAACTAGCGAAGATGAACGACGAAAAGCTCGTAGGTATAATTATAGCAATTTGTTTTAATTGACAGATTTGTAAAGTAAATAATTTTGGAATTATTATTTTTAGAATCTTCACAGCAGAGAATAGATGCAATGCAGGATGAAGTTATGCAAATGCAGTTAAAGTATCAGCGGGAATTAGAAAGGTTGGAAAGGGAAAATAAAGAGCTGCGCAAGCAAATGTTGCTGCGAGGGAATCAAAAATTTAACAATCGAAAAATCAAAGTATGTTTTTAGTGATTCGGTACGTTTTCTAGCATTCTAGATTTGTAGGTATTGATTAAATGTATATTATTAATTATTATATTCCCTATTTCCTAGAAATCGCTTATCGATATGTACAGTGACGTTTTGGACGAACTTAGCGAATACGACAGTGGTTACTCAACAGCCGATCATTTGCCTCGAGTCGTCGTAGTTGGTGATCAATCCTCGGGAAAAACCTCTGTTCTCGAAATGATCGCCCAAGCGAGAATTTTCCCAAGGTAAACCTTCTCATGTTCAGCTTCATTATTGAATAAATATAAATGATAATTTTTCAGGATTGTGTGATTTTAATTTTTAAAATTTATTGATTAAACATTTTAAAGTCGAAAACGTCCGAAATCGAATAATTTCAAATTCGATTATGAAAAATTGGACAGATTCACGTTTCAATCGTACTATTTCAAACTATAATTTTCAAATGAATTCCTTAATTCTCGATATATTTTAAATTGAAAATCGTTCAAAAATTAAGTATGCATATATCAAATTGAAAGAGTTTTAAAGTCATCATATTGATTCAATAATATTCAAAAGTATAAGATATCAAGTTGGAGGCGTTCAAAATTAAAGAAGCTTAGAATTGAACAATTTAAAAATAAATAAGTTCCAAGTTTAACAATATTTGAATGTGAATGGTTTCAAGAATAAACAATGATAAATGAAAGCATTCATTTATTATTAATATCAAAAGTTTCAATGTTTTCTGTTTTGACAATAGTTCACATTAGAAATCCTTCCCAATAATTAATAAGGATTCAAATAGAAAAGATTCGAGCGTGGAAAAGAATAATGTTTTAATTAAACGGAATAGAACATTTACATTTTCCTATTTGCACGAAGTTAAATTTTCAAAAAGAAAAAAACTAGAACCTAGAAATTATTCCGAATCAAAAAAACCGTTATATTAACAAAATTTATAATTCAGGCAACACAAGTTCAAAGTGCATACTGCATATGAACTATAAACAGATATAATTTTAAAATACTGCAAGTTCGTGAGTTTACAATTCTAGAAAGAAATATTTTAGACGTGGATCAATCCTTTCATTAAAGAGTAATTCAGTTATGGTCGTCCGTAAACTTGGAAACTAATTTATTTGTGAATAATCAAAAGTTTGTAGAAATTTCGGGGATTTAGAAACACTTTAAAATTAAATTGATCTTTGCAAATATTTCAAATCATAGTTGAATTTGTTCCATTTTATGAGATTATTCTTCTTTAGAAGAATAATTCGAATTTTTTTAAAATTACCTTCGAAAAAACCTGAAAAAGACCTGGAATTTGGAAATCAAAATTCTGTAGCCATCCTGGTATAAGGAATTGAATTAAGAAGTTGTATACGAAATTTCATCAAAATTTGATGAAATTTCCACATCTAATCCATGCACAAAATATCAAAATAGCACTTCTATAAATTACGTTTAGAATGTACACAATAAATGTTTTAGAAATTCAAAATACCTGAATATAATGCAAAATTATCACTATAATTTTATGTAATTTCTTAACGATACTATTTTCTGATCCATTTTTGTATGCTTTAAAACTTTAAAAAAATTGAATGTTTGATCTAGGTTTCTTTGTTCAAAAAATAAAAAAAATAATAATTTGGAGTTCTTTATCTGGAACTTTTTACTCTCTATTCGTACCGAAAAACCTTTTTCGAAATTTCATGCGACTTATGTCACTTATGCGATTTTTTAAAGCATTCTAATTCGATCCGAGACCTGTCTGATCTATATATATAATTTTATTATTTAAAAAAATCAGGCCACTATTTTGCAACTATTTTTCCAAATTGATGCCACTGTTGACACTATTTTTTATCTCTGAAGTGAGACCAAGCCCTGAGTTTTGTCATAAGAAGAGTATTTTAAAATAATGCTTTTCAGGGGCGGTGGAGAAATGATGACACGAGCTCCAGTTAAAGTGACTTTGAGTGAAGGACCTTATCACATTGCCCAGTTCAAAGATAGTTCGAGGGAATTTGATCTAACGAAGGAATCAGAATTGGCAGACTTGAGGAGGGAAGTAGAACTTCGTATGAAAAACAGTGTTAAGAACGGAAAGACTGTTAGCCAAGATGTTATTGCCATGACTGTGAAGGGTCCTGGACTCCCTCGAATGGTTCTTGTCGATCTGCCTGGTATCATTAGTGTAAGATCATTTTTAGGTTCTAATTTTTTCGAATCAGAAGCTATTAAGTAAACCATTTTCAAACAAATTTGGAATTTTCAATTTACTTGTGCTGCAGACAGTCACAGTCGATATGGCAGAAGATACTCGGGATGCGATTCGATACATGACTCAGCAGTACATGAGCAATCCGAATGCGATTATTCTTTGCATTCAAGATGGTTCTGTGGATGCTGAAAGAAGTAATGTGACTGATCTTGTTGCTCAAATGGATCCTTCTGGAAAGAGGACTATCTTCGTTCTCACAAAGGTAACATTCTTTCATATAAAAAATGGGTTTCCTGCTTTTGTTTTATTTAGAAATGACTGTTCTAAAAAAGACAAATCTTTTATAATTATAATCAAATTTTCAGGTGGACATGGCAGAAGAAAACCTAGCTAATCCGGAACGCTTGAGGAAAATACTTTCAGGGAAACTGTTTCCTATGAAAGCCTTAGGTTACTTTGCGGTCGTCACTGGACGTGGAAGACAGGATGACAGTATACAAACAATAAAAGATTATGAAGAAAATTTCTTTAGAAATTCAAAACTTTTTAAGTACGTAAATATTTTACTAATGTAAATGCCTATTGCTCAAATGCTTTCAATTTAATGATTTAAAAGTTTAACAATTTCAAATCAGAAGTTTTCAAAAAATGAGTAATTCAAATAGAAACGCTAGAATGATTATAAATTGAACAATTTAGCATTAGAGCGTCTTAAATTTAACAGTTTTAAATTTGAATTGTTCAGAATTCTAGAATTTCAAGTTATTACAAAGAAAAAAAACGTCCAAATGAAACATTCAGAATGGAAGAACTTGAAATTGAAACCTTTTAAAATTTTGCAATTAAGATTTTACGCTTCTAAAAGAGTTTCATTGGAACCCATAAAAAAATCATTTCGAATTCTTGGATTTCAAAATTAAACAATATTGAGTTCGAAAAATTAAAAGACTGAGTAATCTTAAAGAAATATTTAGAAATAAATTATATAAAGCTAAAATATTTTTAAATGTAGTAAAAACTAAATTTGAAAATATTACAAATGGAAACATTTGAAACTTAATCACTTAAAAGTTGTTGTAATCATTTAAATATAAGTTGAATCATTTAAAATGGATATGGGAAGCGATACCACGCTGGAAACACCAGTCGTGGGTGTGGTGGGCCCACATTGGTAGTAAATATCCAACTAGAAACACTACCCGAATCGGGTAGTGAGGCAATGAACTTTCGAGTTCGAACTGCTAATTAATGTATGTATGTATGGAAAATTCCCTATAACCTTTAACTTTTGAGATATCTTATAACCACCTTACAAGATGCGGAATAGTCCACTTTGATCTAATCCATGCATTTATTTTACATAATTCTAAGCTTGTTACATGAAAATCAAGAAAATTGAAATTAGTGAACGCTGCTCAGCTACAACAGTGGCCGTTTAAGGGTTAAACATTTTGTTGTTGTTAACAACCGATTTATGATAAAATTCAAGAGGAATTTAAGGGAAAAGCTATCTTTTTACTGAGGACATGTTGAAGCTGCCAATTTTGTGCTTTTTTGCTGTTTTTCGTCGCCTTCTGCAATTTTTCTTTTCGTTTCTTTGTCTCTTCATCTCTTTTCTTCTTTATTTGATCCCTTTTCATTTTAAAATAATTTATCTTATTCTGCATTTATGACCGTAAAGAAAATGATTTGATTATTATTTAATAAGTTATTATATTCTATTCTATTATTTTTTTCTATTCTATTCTTCTATTTTTTCTATTCTTCTATTCTATTCTATTATATTTTTATTATACATTATACGTTATTGTATTCACTACGTCGAGTTCGTATTTTTCATACACAAGAGATTTTTATCACCGGCGAAAAAAGCGATAAAAAAAAAATTAAATCATCGAAATTTTACGAGCACAATTAGAATAATACTAGTTTTATTAATGTCAATATGTGCTTCAAAATTTACGTCGATTAAATGTCTCTATAAAAAGTATGAGCATATTACAGGAGCGACATTTTCACTTATACATCGTGTATGACTTTAAAAATTCACGTTTTATTTCATAATAGTAGAATGAAATATAAATATCCAAACATGGAACAGCTACTGGGAGTCTAAACATTATGTGCTCGGAGCAATTAGTTTAAAATTTTCAACGATAATATTAAAAAATTGTATTTTCTTACACCAGCGACAGAAAATCAGAGGACAGGTATTTTACTTCTAAAAACTTAGCTCAGGTTCGTATAATTAAAAGTTAAAAAATAATAGTAGACTCCTGAATGTTTAAAAAAATTACATTCTGAATAAAAACTTTCCATTTGTTAAAGTTCGAGTGGTATGTAATTAGAAATTATTGAAACTAGGCCAGCGGACATATTGAAAATTCGTCATATTGCATGTTTAATGTCTCTGTATTATATTTTCGGTCTTTGTTGTTACAAATAATTTGTGCTTAGCTTTAAGTTTATTATACCTAAAAATATTCTGAAAGTAAAAAGTAATTTTTTTGTTAAAAACTAAGATAAAACGTCAAGTTAAAACTATCATGGGAATGCCCATATCTTTAATAATTGCATAATATTTCAAACAATTGAGTCTCTTCAAATTTAAACGAAGGACGAATGAAAATGTAACGATTTTCAATTGAAAATTTTCAGAATTGAACTGTTTAAAATTGCAGTGTTAAAAATTTAAAAATTGAAGAATTAAAATTTTAAAGCTTCAGAAGAAAAAATGTTAAGTGAATTATATGTATTTCAATTTGTGTCAATTTCGAAATTGAAACGTTAAAAATTGAACAATTTAATTCATGTTTATTGTTCATATTTAAAATGCCCTAAAAAATTTTAAACATAGTGATTAGTAATTACTAATTTCAATTGAGCGATATTCGATATCACAAAAAAATGCTTATTTTAGAATTGAAAAGTTAAAAAAATAACAGTGTAAAAAAATGCAATGATCTTAACTTTGAGACATTAAAAATTGAGCTTTTTCCATAATTCAGATTGCTGCAATATACAATAAATCTATAATAACATACAATGCAAAAAAATAAACCAAAACAAACCTTCAAATTCTGCTCATGCAAAGTTGGAAATAAATTTAAAAACTGAAAACCTTCAAAATGTTGCTTTTTGAAATAGAATTGATCGAAATTCAATAAACGGACATTTTAACTAAAATTGTGACAAATTGTATAATTTCCAATGAAGAGTCTTCATCCTTCATAGTTAAATAATTTGAAATTGAAGACGAGACTAATTTAATCATTTAAATTTGATGCTTCATAAATTGGATGATTTAAAACTTGGTTAAAAAAACTTGATTAAAACCGTTTGAAAATTAATAATTTTGAAAATTATCCTTTAAAATTGTTCAATTTTATTTTAAATTGGAAAAAATGACTTTGAATAGAAAGCTCTCGAATTTAAGAGGTTAAGAATTGTGCAATTATAAAATTAAAGCCTTTTTTATCCTTACATAATTACAAAATTATAAGTTAAGGACATTCAAAATCAAAGATTGAAATTTCGCAAATCTAAAGCGCTTCAAGCTTTAAAATTTTTATAATAATTAAAGCATCAATCAATTGAAAACCTTAATGTTTAAGTAATGAAATTGAAAACGTTCAAAATTGATATCGCTGATTTTGTAAATTGAAACGTTCAAAATCTACAATTTAGAAGTATTTCATGTTTCAATAGCTCAATCTTGTACAATAATTTCGAATTAGAGTTTCAGTACTTTTTTTAAATCTGCCGAATATTAATTGAATATTAATAGAAGCGATGAATTCAATAAACGGACATTTTAACCATAAAGAATTAAACGATATTTAATATTATTTAGATGTGGACATTTGAAACTGAAAAGTTAAAAACGGAACTATTTCTAATAGTCTTATGAATTTAAACGCTCTAAGTTATGCATCACTTTTCTATAATTATCTGTAATATTTAGATATATACTATTTAATTATTATATTATTTAAATATTTATCCAATTATATGCAATTATTTATTTTATAGAGATGGTTTAGCTATGTCTAGTCAAGTTACCACAAGAAATTTAAGCATGGCTGTAGCTGAATGTTTCTGGAAAATGGTTCGTGAGACTGTGGAACAACAGGCAGATGCATTTAAAGCTACGAGGTTCAATCTCGAGACTGAGTGGAAAAACAATTTCCCACGGTAATTAAAAAAAAATATGTTTATAAATTTAGATAGTAGGAAATTATTATAAACTCTCCTTTGCAAATCGTAGGTTGAGGGAACTTGATAGGGACGAGTTGTTCGAAAAAGCACGAGGGGAGATTCTCGATGAAATTGTTAACTTATCGCAAGTTTCACCAAGGCACTGGGAAGAAGTTTTGATGTCGAGACTTTGGGAGAAAGTTAGCATGCACGTTTTCGAAAATATTTATTTACCTGCTGCTCAGAGTGGCAATCCCAGTAAGCCGTGATTAACTTTCTACATAATAAATGATTAATATTCTCAATAATAATGTTCTCGAGTAATAATATCCTTTATAAATTTGTTCAGGTACATTCAATACAACCGTGGATATAAAATTAAAGCACTGGGCAGAACAGCAGTTGCCAGCTCGAAGTGTAGAAAGTGGATGGGAATGTTTGAAACAAGAATTCCAGAAGTTCATGTCCCAGGCGAAATTAAATCCCGATCATGATAATATTTTCGACAATTTGAAAAACGAAGTTGTGAATGAAGCGATGAATAGGCATACGTGGGAAGATAAGGTAATTTATAAACTATTTAATAATTATCTAAATATTTCGTTCCTTCCGATGCAAAATTACCTAAAGTGTTTTTTAACTTCTCCATCAGGCTTCCGACATGCTACGAGTAATTCAACTAAATACTCTCGATGATCGAAATGTGAATGATAAAAGAGACTGGGATCAAGCAGTTCGATTTTTAGAGAACTCAGTCAAAGAAAAACTACACAGTACGGAGCAAATACTTCGCGAAATGTTGGGCCCAAGTCGCAAAGATCGTTGGCTTTACTGGCAGTATCAAAACGAAGAGCAGCAAAAACGAACTGCAGTAAAGAATGAGCTTGATAAAATTATTTACGCAGACAAGGTAAAAGTAAGACCACGCCCCAAAGAAGTTAAACCTAAACTTTTATTTCGAGGAGTTGATCATTTTCTAACTCTGGTGTACAACCCTTCGTGAAAATCTTTGAAACCTTCGGGATATCAACCCCTCGCTTTCTTCTTTCTTATCACTCAGTTACAGGCCTTGGACTCATCGTACTATTGACACTGTTTTACATTTTTTTATAACGATGACAATATTTTTATACTATTTAGAAAATGCTAATGCCACTATTTCTTTACTTTCCTTGACAAATATTCTTGAACTTTTTCGCTAATTGGCTAAAATAATATGTCCACCATCTCAACGAATCGCAAAATACCGGAAAATTGTCTCAATGGCTGATTAGGAGCCGTGCCTAAATTAGGTATTCTTACGCATTCTTACGTGATTTTTGCCGACTAAATTTTTTATCGTGAATTTATTCAGGTGACATCCAAAAATTACATTAGACCATTTGTGTGTGTGTGTGTGTGGGGGGGGGGGGGGTGCTGGTAAGATCTTACTGTTCTTATGGGTTAACAAATTAGTTCAATTTTTAACCAAGCAGTAGAATTTTCAATGAAAAATGATGAATTCTCAATGAAAAATCTAATAATTGATATTTTAACCAAGAAAAGATGTTCATTTTAATCAAAAACAGTTGAATTGAACCAAAAAGGACGAATTTCCAACAAAATAGTTGAATCTTCAACCGAAGCAGATTAATTTTCAACCAACCAGTTGCATTTTTGACCAAAGAGATGAGCTTTCTACCAAAAAGTTGAATTTTCAACCAAATAGTTACATTTTCAACCAAAAAGATGAATTTTCAACTAAGAAGATCAATTTTATACCAGAAAAGATGAATTTTCTGCAAAATACATATATATTCAACCAAGAAGATTAATTTTTTACCAAAAGAGATGCATTTTCAACACATTACATTTTGTTTATGTTTTTTAAACTATATAGTTGAATGTTTAAACTAAAAAACATCAATATGTAACAAAAAATGGAGTAGTTAACTTTTGATTTAAGAGAATTAAGTTTTAATAAAAAAAAACGAATTTCCTACACTACAGTTTAATTTTGTACCAAAGTCTTGAATTTTCAAGCCCAAAATGACGAATTTTCTACCAAACAGTCGAATTTTTTACTAATCAGTTGAATTTTCAACAAATAGTAAACTTTTTCACAAAATAATTCATTTTTCAACAAATAGTTAAATTTTCAGTTAACAAATTTATTTTACAACCAAAAAAACAACTAATTTTTAAGAAAAATTATGAATCAACCATAAAAAAGAACTTTCAAGAAAGTATTTCAATTTTCAATCAAAGAGTTGAATTTTAAACCTTAAACTATGAATTTTCAACAAAAAATTTAATAGAGAATATATTGATTTTCTGCCAAAGAAGACAAACCTTCATTAAAAGGCATACATTTTGTACCAAACAGTTACATTTTCTACAAAGCCGTTGAATTTTCAACCAAACATTTACATTCTCAACCAAAAAGATGAATTTTCAACTCAGAAGATTAATTTTTTTACAAGAAAAGACGAATTTTTAACGAAATACATACATTTTTAACCAGATAGTTGAATTTTCAACCAAGAAGATTAGTTTTTTACCAAAAGAGATGAATTTTTAACAAATTACATAAATTATCAGTTAAATAATTTAAGCAGTGGATGTGATGTTAGTCTAAATTTTATTTGATTAATTTTTAGTTTTTTTATTTCTAAAATTTTTTAACTAAATAGGTGACCTTTTAAACTAAAAAAGATCAATTTGTAACCAAAAATGGAATAATTAATTTTTTATTTAATAGAATTAAGTTTCAATAAAAAAAGAATGATTTTCCTACAAAACAGTTGAATTTTGTACCAAAGTCTTGAATTTTCAATTCCCAAAAAGACGAAGTTTTTACTAGTCAGTTGAATTTTCATAAAAATAGTTCAATTTTCATCAAAGTAGTTCAATTTTGAACAAAATAGTTAAATTTTCAGTTAGAAAATTAATTTTTAACAGAAGGAAACAAACTAATTTTCCACTAAAATTATGAATTTTCAACCACAAAAAAAGAACTTTGAATAAAGTATTTCAATTTTAAATCAAATTGTTGAATTTTCAACGAAAAATGTAATAGAGAATATATTGATTTTCTACCAAAAAAGACAAACCTTCAACAAATTACATCAATTTTCAACCAAATAGCATTTTTAACCAAAAATGGTGAAATTTCTACAGAAAGAGATGAATTTGCAAACAAAAAAGTTGAGCGTTCAAAAATATTTAACAAAATGTTTGAAATTTTAACAAAAGAATTCAATTTCGAAACAAATAATAACATTTCTAACCAAAAAAGATGAATTCTTAAACAAAAATTTAATAGTAGACTTTTCAACCGAGAAGAATGAACTTTCAACAAAAAATAATCAGATTTTCTTATTGGGTTCTATTAATTCAGTTTGCATTTAAGTGGAAAAATAAGAAACAGAGGGGAATAGGTTAAAGACTGTGAAGCCTGCGATAAATAAATTTTGGCACCACTTTTGGTCTTTTGATTGGCCATAAATAAAAAAGTATTACATTTTGCAAATTGTCAAAAATAAATTAGAAAATAAATATCAATCTCTTTCATATGACTGAACTTTTATAACAGTATAACAATTTGGTCAAGAGAAAATAAATATTCGTCCTACTCCACATAATTTGTATACTTGACCTTGATCTCTGAACTGAGTCCAAGGCCTGCAGTTATTTCAAAGATTTTTGAAAATTTATTTATGTTTTCAGAAACACGCACCTACGTTGACACAAGACGAGTTGACTACAGTGAGGAAAAACTTGCAGCGGAATGGATTGGATGTGGATAATGAATTTATTCGAGAAACGTGGCATCCAGTTTATAGGAGATTCTTTCTGCAACAAAGCTTGTCGAGAGCTTATGATTGTAGGAAAGGATATTATCTCTATCACACTGGCCATGATCAAGAGGTAAGCTTTTATTCTGTTTTATAATTTACATTTTTAATTATGGCTCACGTTATATATCTAGTTAAAAGTTTGTAATGAGGACAACCGCAGGATTTCGCCGGGAGCGGGTGCTAATCTGAAAATTACACCCGCTCCCAGCGAAATCGCGGTAAAATTTCAGCTGTAACCACGTCTCACGACCATAAGATATGTGGTTACAGTCTGCGACGAATTCAATACGATGATCCGGCAAAAGTCTCGTGCACCCTGAGGACACGGAGCGACCCAAGGACGACCGCCTTCTGCATTTTCCCCGCAAGCGTCTCAGCATTTTGTTGACACGCGGGGATGCTATATATATATATTTTTTTTTTGCAATGTGTGATTTCAGATGGAGTGCAATGATGTGGTGCTTTTCTGGCGAATACAACAGGTGCTCAAAGTAACAGCGAATGCTTTGAGACAGCAGATCATGAATCGAGAAGCTCGAAGGCTAGATAAAGAGATTAAGGAAGTATTAGAAGATTATAGCCAGGATAGTGAAATTAAGCAGAAACTGTTAACGGGAAGAAGAGTTACGCTTGCTGAGGAACTGAGTAAGATGTTTATTTTTTATCTCAAAGGCCGAACACTGGACCGGGAAACCGGGAAGTAACCAAGAATTTTTTTCGACATTGAAATTTTTGTTTCCTTAATTTCAGTTTTAAGCACTCATTATAAATGATTCAATTTTATCGACTTTTCGAAATATATGGTTTATATTGAAAGTCTTTAAAATTGAATACTTTTTGATGGAACTATATAAAATTCTTTGATTTCAAATTAAAATTTCTCAATGTGATTTAATTTAGAAACGAAGGCCCTAATAACTAAAGAATTTTTCATTCATAACGTTCAGTATTGAATAATTTTATTTCGAAACGTGATAGATTAGATAGTTTCAAATCTGTAGCGTTTGAAATTCAACAATTGTTTAGTATAGTTTATTTATGGTATACACGTTGATACAATAATATGTCTTGAGTTGACATATAACAATTAAGAATTGAACCCTTCTACATTTTCGAAATTTATTTTAAATTTAAAGCTTTAATAATATAGTCAAAATTTTCATGATTTTGTTCCTTGCAAATACAATTAATTCAAATAAGTGAATTAATAATAATATATCGATAATAGTCGAATGAATAATTGAGCAGTTTTAAGTTTAAAGCCTTTAATATTTAAAATATTAAATTTTTAAGATTTAAAAATTAAAAAATGTTGTAATTTGAGATTGAAATTGTCAACATTTTTTGATTTAAAATTTAGATCGTTACAAGAATACTTGTACAATTTTTATTTGAAGCAAAAAAAAAGTTAAACTTTGTGGTTGCAAATTTAAATGGTCCAAAATTGTACAGTTTCCAATGAGGATTCTTTATCCTTCATAGTTAAATAATTAAAAATTGAATATGATACAAAAATAATTTCAATTTGATGGTTTATGAATAGGATGATCCAAAACTTGGTTAAAAAATTGAATAAAAACGGTTGAAAATGACTGATTTTTAAAGTAATCCTTTAAAATTATATAATTTAAATTTAAATTAAAAGAAATGTTTTTGAATAGAATACCTACATTCGAATTTGAATCGTAAAAAAATGTGCAATTATAAAATTGAAGCAATACGATTTCTAATTGAAAGCTTTCATCGTTAAATAATTAAATTGAAAATGTTCAAAGTTGATATTGTTGATATTATAAATTGAAACGTTCAAAATCTAAAATTTGTCAGTATTGCACGTTTCAATAGCTCAGTATTAATTGAATATTAATATTATTGTCATATTAATTGTAAATTGTTCAATTTTAAATGTCTGAATGTTGAATAAAATAAACTCGGTTCGGAAATTTTGAATTTGAAATTTGTCTATTTGAAGGTCTCGAAATAAAAATTGTTCGATTCTGATGGATTCGACTTTGAAACTTTACAATTTCAAATGTTTTCTAATTGGAGATTGTTTAATTTTGTAAGTTTCGAATTTGAAATTATCCAGTTTATCAATATGAAATTTACAATATTGAACGTTTGAATTTCTATGTTGATTTATGAACGTAGTTTACAAGTTTTCAGTTTTGAATTTCGAATTTCGAATTTCAAATTCTTCAAGTTTGTAATTGTTCCACATGAGTATCGTCAATTTATAAATTCTTTTTTGATTACTTCAAATTATAAATTGTTCATTTTTGAAGGCTTGCATTTGAAAATGTAAATGAGCGGGAAAAATATGTGTGTAAACTGGGAAATGACAAAGAATTTTGTTCTGTGTCTTAAGTAGCCAGCTTAAAATGTCACTGAAAAGGTATTAAATAGCAACAATACGAAATACCAATGTTTTCTCATAATTTCAGAACGCGTGAGGCAGATTCAGGAAAAACTGGAGGAATTCATCCAAGCGCTCAACAAGGAAAAGTGATGAAAAATGAACAATGAAACTCGATCAGGCCAAAGTCGTATGTGAAAATGAATGCGCGGTTGACCCAGGAGGTGAACCTCAAGTTCCATGTGTGTGTGTTAGGAATAAATTAATCGCATTAATCACGGTGTGCGGTGCACTCCAGAACGTTTCTCTGCTAAAGTCGACGCTCTTTTATTCTTGAACGAGTCGATGTTTTAAACGTGGGAATACGATGATCAATTTATTTATACAGGTATCCGCACATCATTCTAGTAATTTATTCCGAGTGGATGATTTCACTCAGCAACTTAACAAAAATCTACGCATGTGATTTAGGTAGCTAGTGGCAAAAAATTCGATCATTTATCTGATATGATCTGATCATATGAGTAGATTTAAGGCGAGGGGCACTCGTTTGCTGGCATGAGAGCCTCATTTCGTGATTGTAGCCTAAAGAGAAATGCTGTAACGTCCATCAAACACGCGATGTATATACACTGTTATGAGCACTGTACGAATAAAATCATTTTCTTTAAATATTGTTTTTTTTTTAAGGCACAATAAACAGGGTGTCTATCTGACCGAGATATCGGGAATAGACCGGGAATTTTGTTCAACTGGAAAAAACCGGGATTTCGCATTCGATTGTACTAAAACGAGTACTAAAAGTGTTTTGATATTTTATTACTTACAGTATATTATATTTTGAAATATTTAAAGTCTATAAAATTTTGAAATCCGATGTACGCGCAAACTCGTAAATTAGTATTTATCTGAAATTGAAACTTTATAGCTTTTAAATCAGTGAGAGAAAGATTTACGTTTAAAAAATATATTTAATATAAAAACTGCAATTATGATTTGAAACAGGGGAATTTTTGAACAGATATCTGTGAATCTGAATTTCAAAAGGGCTTTTTCTCGTTTCTCCAGAAAATTATTTGACCAGTCATCGGCTAAATCTAACATTAGAAATTAATGAATTACCCTGGTCGACTAAATAACATCAATACTTTGAAAAGGGCATTTTGTAAAAGAATTGTTATATTTCTGACTGAATAGGAAATTTTTGAAAAGAATGATTCTGAGTTATATCGGAGACATATTTTTATGATCAAGTATCACTACAAGTATCATTACAAGTCAACAATTTTTTCATTTCACGCATATCTAAGTATTAAGCCCAACCCACGCTGATCATGAAAAAAAATTTCCAAGAAGATAAAACAAAATTTGCAGATTCTATCGTTTGTGAGTGGCGACACTAATAGTGCAGCGAAGAGAATGGTCTCACTAAAATGACGATATTTCGGGAACCAAAAGAGTATCCATAAATTTTTTTTTCAGTGAAAGGTGATTTAATGAGGAATCTTTATGTTTCAATTTAACATAAATTAAAAGGGGAGTATTTCACGAAAAATTGAGTCAAAAATTTGTTTGGACGTTTCTTCGGAAAAAATTTCGAAATAAAAAAAAATTTTATAGTTTAAAAATGTATAATTTCATCTCTGGTACCTCCAAATTTTATTAAAATTCCATTATCGTCTCCAGAAATGCCAATAAATCAAAACAATTCAACCAAAAAGTCTATATGGCGTAACGCCCAAAATTTGAAATTTTTTAAATAATTATTTGGGCCCAAAATGTCTCTTTATATAGTACTATAATTTCACCAAGTTTCATTAAAATCGAACGATTACTTTCAGATTCTAATATTCCTGACGTGTAATTGCCCAATTACAATTTTGACTTGGAACAGGTAATTTTTTAAAAGAATTATGCATCTTATTCGGAACAGTGAATTTTCAAAAAGAACTATAAATCTGACATGGAACAGGGAATTTTCCAAAAGAATTAAAATTCTGAGTTAGAACATAGAAATTTGAGAAACAAGTATAATTCCCAGATCGAAAAAATGAAAAATTGACCGAAAGAATACCGGGAATAATCTGAAGCTTCAATTTAAAATTATTGATTTACGACGCTTTGGTCTGAATCGAAAAGTACCATGATAATTTACCGACTGTAGGCATCTTTCAAAACTATCAACTATCAACTGCAAATAATGATTTCGATAAAAGCTTTCATTTTGATACCTATTTTGCCGTTTGTTGAAACATTTCTTAAAGACCAATTATGTTTTCAAATCCCACAGAAAGTCTAACAATTTAAAATTTAAAATAGAAGAATACAGTTTTTTGTTTATAAAATTATACAGGAGATGTTTAGATATTTGAGACCTAATAAAAAAAAATTGTAATTCAAGTTCCTAATTTTGTTGTTAAGTTTCTAGAATATAATGAGGATGAGTCACATTTAGCCGGTTAGATTCAGTGTCACGTCTTCGTTTAATAAAACCGCTACCTGACCGTTCTTAATGTTTATCTCTGTACCTCTTATAATGAAAATGGCGCGTTAATTCAGGGAAATGAGTTAGTGGTAGCGACTCCTTGGGAGCATGGGCGTCCGGAGCGGAGACGAGAGGTTCGGATAAGGTCACGAACGACGTCAGTAACAGACGAATAGTGCCGGAAGTTCCGGATGAATTCACGAGTTTACTCGATACGGCAGTAAGAGTTTACTTGATAAGGAAATGTTTCACGCGAGTCTGGACGAACTTCGACTTATCAGGACTTCAATGGAGCTCCATCGACTGCCTCGAAACGTATTAGACTTGAAACACTCTTCACTTTTTAGGTATAAGCTGACATTTTTTATTAATTCAATATCATTTTTATTTGAAAGATTTTGAACTGGCTGATGTCACAAATGAACAATATCAACATTTTAAGGGACCTACATTATATAATTTTAAAAGGAGCAGCATTTTAGAGCGTTTATAGTTTCAAATCAATTGAGATCCCGACACATTTTTAAATTGTCTGAAATTTTCAAGTTTCCTAACTTCAAAGGGTCTTAAAATTCTAAGGATACAAATTTATAAGAATTGACGTTTGCAGTGATTGAATTAATTTAAATACATCTAATTTTCAAAGTCCATACCCGAAATTTTTAAATTTCCATGGAAAAAATTCGAAAATTCGATTCCAAATACAAATATTCTGACGTGAGTGGAATTAAGAGTTTCCAAATTTCAATTTCGAATTAAAAAATATCATTTCAAGAAACTTGAGATTCCAAATTGATCGAAATTTAAACTACAGTTTAAAGATATTTTTTAACTTGTAAATTTTTAATTCGTACAAATTTCAAACTCCCTATAATTTTAAAGTTTGTTTTAAAATTTCAAAACGCCTAAAATGAAGCATCTGTTTATTTGTTTAAATTCAAAGTCTGAAAGCATCACGGCTGTCACTGTCACAGCTAACTATCTAAAGTTTTAATGTTTTCATATGTATTTCTGAATGCTAAAACTTGAATTTACAAGTAAACAAATGTAAACGATGACAAGTTACAAATTAAATTTAAATGTTCAAAATATCAGAATTTAAAAGCTTCGAAATTTTGAATAAAATTCTAATCGCCTGCATATTTTAAGCTTTCATACTTTCAAGCTTTCTATTTCATTTTGAGTTTAAAATATAAAAAAAAAACAGAATTTTAAAAGACTGAAAATTTGAAAAAGAAACCAAAATTGCAAAAAATAGTTTCAAAATATATGAAAATTTTTACAAAAAATTATTTCAATGCTTACTTTCAAGTTACCTGAAATTCGGAAGTTTCCATTTTAAAAATGTTTAAAAGCATCTAATTTTTCAATAATTAAGGTTTCAAAACATTAAAATGCAAAATGTTTACAAATCATGAAGCAACAAAAATTAAAAACTCTGCAAGTATAAAAGCCTTTAAATTTCTCAAAATAGATATCTGAATCTCCCGAATTTTCAAAGTTTGCAATTTAAAGCCCATGAATTAAGGTTCACTTCATTTTTTTAATTGTTAAGCTCTGATGTTTTGAGATGTTCAAAATAATATTTAGGGTTGCGCAAAGTATTTTTAAAATAATTCGTTTCTTTTATAATATTTTTTCTGCATATTCACGACATTTTATAGTTTTTCTTAAAAATTAAAATAAATTATTTGCAACTTAGATATAATAACTAAATATTTTAATAAAAATCGAGTAAAACTCTTGATACAATATATCGTAAGTTTCCTGAAACATTATTCGGATCAAAATGTAATCCCTCTAGGGTTCGTTTAGGATTGCTGCAGATCCCGAAAACCCTAACAAAGTCATGGACTTTTCTAAGCAATCCTAAAAACCTTAAAAGGACCTGGGTTTGGAAACGATAACAACCAGTTTTACCATTAAATCGGTTTGGATCTGACAATGGCAATTACATTAAAAATTAAAAAGAAGTGTCATAAATTAAAAAGAAAAGTTCTGAAGAAAACAGAGGAAAAAAAATAATTGGAGAGAAGCTAAAATTAAAATTTAAAGAGCGATCGAGAAAAATGTGAACTATTCTAATCTTAAAGAACTCCAAACTGGAGAACATTAAAAAAATACAAGATCGTTATTTATTTAAATGAAGCTCGAATGACTTATTTATTCAAATTAAGAAGAGGATCCCAGAAAGAAATGCAATCGTAGGGAGCAATTAAGTAAGGGAGGAATAAAAGGAACTGTTAAAAAGTGATCGGTTACAGGAGAGAGAAGGTGTCAGGATGAAAAATGAGAGGAAAGAGCAGTGTAAAAAAGTGTGGCCGTTGGACTGGAAAACTCAGGAGATGACTGGAAATGTTTAAATTAAGGTAGAGAAACCTCTCTATATTCACTCGAAATGTAATTTACAATTTAAAATTTAAAATCACATCGACAATGTTTAATTTTGTATACTGCATATTAAAAGTTATCAATTTTTTGAAGCTTCATTCTAGAATTGTTCAATTTTGTTGGCCTCAAGTTAAAAATAGTTAAATTTCAAATAATTTTCAAATTATATCTGAGACTTGAGTGGCAAGTAGGGTGGTCCCAAAAAGCATTGGAAAATTTTATTCTTCAAATTTGCAAGCGTATCCCCCTACCCCCCAATTTGTTCAAATCTACGAAAAATAAGTGCGCTTTTTTGAAAAAATTATACCAGAGGTCCCGCAAGCCCCATGAAGTTTAACACATATTTCCCATAAGAAAAAAATACGTTTTTGTAAATTTTATTCAGAATCGTCAATATTAGTTGTGTCGAGTTGACCTTTAACATTTCTCTTCACAATTAACCATAGAATACGAACCGAAAATTACGTTTTGAATTTCACCCCCATAAGTCTGTTTTATAGGGTCACATAAAACCCCAATAAATGAAAAATTGGGGTTTGCGAGTTTATGGCGTTAATTATTATTTTTTTGCAATTTCTATGAGTAAAAATTGGTTCTAATAAATAAAGTATTACTTTCTACTGATAATTAGATTTTAAACAATTTATTACTGTTTATAGCAATTTTCTCTTGGAATGAAGTTAGAAAGTCGCTGTTGTTTCTGAATTTTTCAACTTGCTTTCAATTTTTTAGCTAGAGCGAGGTATTAATCAATTAAAGTTGACAAAAAGAATGGTTCCAACATTGTATTATTCTTTATAATTATCTTCTCTTAGAGTAATGCTAGAAAGTTGTGGCTTTTTCTTACATTTTCAGCTTTTCTTTGACTTTTTAGTTATGAACAAATAATAAATTAACATCAACAAGAATAATTTTTAAATAGTATTCTCGTTTTTTCAGAAATGGAGGTACTTATACTTTTTCGTTACTGTTTAAAAAATATTAATTTAAACAAAAAGGCTTGCTGTAACTACTTCAAGGAAAAGTTATATTCAATATGATCCATATAGAAAATTTGAAGAATATTTCAAATATCAGGTTCTATTTCTGAAAAATATATCCACAAAGAAGAAAGAGATTGTTTAAAAAATGATTTTCTGATGTTTATTTATTATTTGTTCATATCAAAAATGCCAAAGCATAGTTAAAAATTTCAGAAAAAACTGCAAGTTTCTTGCATTACTATAAAAGAAGATAGTTATAAACAATAATCATTTGTTTAAACAATTATGTTTGTTAAATTGCATTCATTATTACCTCGCCCTAAGGGAAAAATAGACAAAAAGTTGAAAATTTCAGAAAAAAAACCACAACTTTCTAGCAGTATTTAAAGAGAATATTATTAAAATTAATAATAAATCATTAACAAATTATTTTTTAAACTTTAATCAATTATTAACTCACTCTACTTGAAAAGTGGACAAAAAGTGGACATTTTCAGAAAAAAACGCAATTTTCTAGCATTATTCTAAAAGAATATTGTTATAAATAATAATACATTGTTTAAACAATTATTTTTGTTAGCTTCAATTTATTGTTGCCTCACTTTAACTGTTAATTTAGACGAGGGGGGTGAGGTTTAATGGAGAGGGTAGAATGACTTCTTCATTCAAATTAGGAAGAGGATCTAAGAAATGAATGTCCAACTGAGAGTGAAATGAACTATTAAAAAGCGATTGGTTACGGGGAGTGGGAAGAGGTGTAAGAATGAGAAGTGAAGAGGAAAGAGCTGAGGAATAAAAAATAGGAGATTCAGGCACGTGAGGAAATGGACAACGTGAAGCTGTGAAGGAGAGAAGCGAACGACATGAGACGAAGAGAAAAATGGGACACATGCCAGAGAGAAGAGGAGAAACTAGGAGTAAGTCAATGAAGATGGGAAAAAGAGATAAAAAGGGAGAAAATAAATAAAGGAAAGGAAAGAGCATGAGAAACTACGAGTACGAGTACATTAATTCCCTGGGGGCTGGAGAGTGGCGCCTGCAGCCACACGAGACGGGATGGGAGTTGGTGGTTGGGTGGAACCAGGAACGTTAAGAGGGTGGGTTGAGGGTGTGCGACGAGGGGGTTGAATTGGGGTTGAAGTACCACGGGAGAGCGAACCTTCCAGCAGAAAATAAACCGGGCGAAGCGTGGTACACATAGTAATTGCCGAAGCCCTGTCCGGCGGTCCGCGAACCGGGGAACGCACTTAGAATGCAAATTGAATTTCGAAGCGTTCTCCCTAATTTTACGTTCCGACATGCATTTTGTTCTACGCATCGATATCGATGTCCATGGAGAGAATCTTCAAAGGACGCGCCGTTATGTACGGGTTATTATGTTGCTCCCTGAAAACAAGCTAGTTAGTAGCGTAGGTAGACAGTAGCTAGACTTCCAAAGTTTGTGACTTCTTTCATCAAGTTTATAGTTATTTTGTACACTTAGATTATCACTGAGTCCAGTTCAATCTGTTTAAATATGTTGCATTCTATTATATGTTTTTCAAACGAAGAGGGAAAGTTTTCAAACTTGAATTTCGCGCTATAATACTGTGTAGATCATGACGTCATTATTTTAAAAAAATTTTATTGTTCGATTCGAAATTTTTATTAATTACTTCCCGGACGTGAAAAAACTTGGAGCACACCTTCCATATAACAAGGTAGTAATAGATATAATAAGTAATATATATAACATCGGAGACAACTGTAAATTGTTATTGGAGAGAAATTCACAATAGAGAACGAATAAGCTATGATTACATCATTTCAAACTGATGTACAATTTGAGAACTTAAAATGGTTTATGATTCAATTTTAAATGTTCGAAGTTGAAATGTTCAATTTGGAAGTTGTGTACGTTCAAATGAAAACGAACCAGACTGTCGTAATTATTTTAGCAATTATAAGCGTTTTTGTGAGTCAATGTCGAAATTGACAATTTTTTGCTTTCATGGGAAATCATACTTCAATTTATGCTCTTTCTGGTGGCATTATAATTACGTCCCAGAAGTGGCTGAAAGTGGATAAATTTTAAGGTCGAAGAAAAAATACAATACGTGTACTTATAGAACTCGCCAACTTTAAATGCATTTATATCTACACGTAACTCCGTACCGACTTGAATATTTAAAACTGTATACTTTTTAAAGCTGAATTTTTTTTTAGTTTCAGATCCATCGAGTTTTAAATTGTTCCATTTAGAGCGTTTCAAATTCAAACATTTTCAGTTTTTCTTGCGTAGAAAAGGCTTCCAGTTGAAAATGGTACAATATTAATTAGGGTGATCATCCGTCCGGATTTCCCCGGACATGTCCTCTTTTTGCACCATGCGACTTTTGTCCTACAGGGTTTTTGACTTTGTGCGAGTTTTTGGAAGTATAGAATTTCTTAGTTTTTAATAGAAAAAAATATTGTCAGAGTGAAATCTACTGATTTTCTTCAAAATTATTGCCAAATTAAAAATAATTTTATAATTTCATATTTTAATGATTATCCTACTTCTGTATGTAATTAGCCAAATTTTAAGTTATACAATGATGGACAAATTACACTTCCTTAAAATTATAGTTACCAAATTCAAAGTGACAGAAAATAATAAAATATTTATTTAAAATTTTAGAATATGTAAAAATTGTTTTCATGTTATTCGTTTTAATCCTATTTTACGGCCAAACCACGCTGAAAAAACCAGTTCTCGTCAGATCACTGAAGTTAAGCAGCGTTGGGCGCGGTTAGTACTTGGATGGGTGACCATTCGAGAATACTGCGTGCTGTTGGCATATCGTGGGTGTGGTGAGCCCAACTTGTAGTTATTTACTACAAGAAACTATCCACCTAGAAACACTACCCAAATCGGGTAGTGTCACGCCCACCCTGAAAGGGAAATGGCTTAATAGTAGGGTAAGGAGGGGCAGCGCCGACCAGTTAACAGTCAATGATTTTTTTAAAGTTAATAAGATGTGGAATTGATCCATTTTTTTTCCCATTTCGAGTCCTACATTATTGTACATCATAATTCTATAAGTAACAATTATATGAATAAAACAATGATTTAATAATTGAATTGTTTCTGACAAGCTGTATTTCGTCGGCTTTGCCCCACACCGGAGGGCAAAGCCAACCGCAGCTTTTTATGAAAATCAAAACATCTGAAGAGTGGAAAACATGATGTTCCGCGTCTGTGGTATTTTATGTATTGGAAAAATTACCTTTAGACATATTCAGCAAGAAGAATAAGTTATTTTTAATAAAAATAGTGATAGCTGTGATATAACCTCTTATTAGTTGACATTCAACTAGAGACGGAGTACGCGCAAAGGTTTCTACCGTACCAGTACAGAACACCCGCTCTACCGACGGATTGAAAATAATAATATATAATAGAGTTTCTTGCATGTAGCCCAGAAGATAAGTGGCTGTTCTACATTACCGATGACTTATCGACCAAACTTATGATACGTTTATAACCTAAGCACGTGTAAACTATTATTTTAGTCGGGCTTGCCCCACTGGTGAGGCCTCAATTATTTACGATATTAAATACACATTGGACTTGTATTACGTTCAATTATTATAATGACATAATGTGATATTGTTTTATCTGTCAAAATGTCAAATTTTCATACTGTAAGTATTGCCATTAACGTCGAAAACTTTACATTTCTGCCAGCGAATCTTCCATTCTTTCGTTGTCAAAACTCTTTTCTGCATAATTTTTCTTTTACAACGTCAATTTTCAAGATATCAGTAAGTAACGCTATCTCTATAATAAAACAGATTTATTTAATGCAAAGTAGAATGAAAATTGTTAAATAATAGCGATGTTATAAGCAAAGTTACCTTTGCCCCACCGGTCGGCGCTGCCCCTCCTTACCCTATACTATACTTACAATTTATCCAATTTATTTTTACCCTTGCTTTTTTCTTATCGCGTTGTAAAATAACAAAGGGGAAAAACTCTTTATTGTATATTTCGAAAAATTACGCTGAAATATTTAATGTTGGAGGATATAGTCCCGCAGTCTTCTTTTTTTTTAAGTTTTTAAAGTCCGACTGCTCCACATTCTGAAAATCAGCTCTGGTCACCCTAACAATATTGAACGGTTAAATGAAAAATCATTCAATCTTCAAAGCTTTATAGGATTTAAATTTTCAATTTGGAAAGTTCTTATATTTAAATTCATTAAGGTTTGAAAAGCTAATTCTGTAAAGCCCAAATTTAAAACTGTTCATTTAAAACAAATTTAATCTACTCATATATGCATTATGAAGGGAGCGTTCACATATTAGTAACGTTATTTTCGAACTTTTTTACTCCAGCTTCCCGGTAACAGACCGTAATATTTCCCTTGGACGGCCCCCCCCCCCCCCTCCGCCTCACTACGTTACGTAACATATTTTGTATTATGTTTAAAAACATAATACGAACTTCGCTCGCAAGTTTGAGCGCGCCCGGGGCGCGCGACTGTTGGTTCCCGCGCTTCGCGCTCGATACAGTAGTTACCTCGCGCTACGCGATCGGTCTTTGTATTTCCCCCACATTTATGCACAGACCTTTTAAAATTAATGCTCATAGCATTGACGACTTTTCTACTCCGCTTTTGCTATCAGCCCCTCAACTGTAATTTGGCGATTGTGAATTCTCTTTTGTTAAAGCTCCTTCGGCTTTAACGAACACAGTCTCATCATGTATCTCGTGCTTCGCACTAGATTTTTTCCAAATTCTGAACTTTTCTACATTACGTTCAACACTTTTATATCAAATGTATATTACATTTATCTATGTACCTCGGCCTGGAATTGCTTATTCAGATATTGCAAAATAAAGTACAAGTTTTATTTATCATGATTAATTTAATATTTGTTTCTTATTTTACATTAAATTTTATTCTCAGCTACCCTGAAAAATGTATCATTTGAATAAATTTATATTATTACAATTCATAGTATGCACTCTTTTTTTATGATTGAAAAAAGTGCGCATACTACAAGAAAAAAAAAATTTGTTATCAAACATTTTATTGCAACTTGTGTCGTTTTTCCATTAATTTAATTTTGTTAAATAAAATGTGATTGTAGCTGGTGTCCTTTTTTCAAAAAGGTAATTTTTTTGTTTCTAATACATTTTTATAACAAGTGTTTATAACAAATTTGTAGATCTTTTTTTTTGAACAACTTTTGCCTTTTCATTTCTTTGTCTCTCATGTCGTTTTTCCAAACGTTTCATTTTTTTATTTTTAATCTTGTTTTTTACGATTAAAAAGAAATCGACTTGTTCTATCTAAAAATCACCAATAACAAATTTTTAGATCCTTGTTGGGGGAACAACTTTTGTTTATTAATTTTTTTTCGTACTTTGTGCAGTTTTCCAAAAAATTTAATTTTTTTAGTTTCATTGTTAATTTTTACGATTAAAACAAAAACTACGCGACCTATCAAAAAATTAATAATGACAAATTTGTAGCTCTTTTTTGGATGAGCAATTTTTGTCAATTCATTTTTTTCATAGTTGGTGTCATTTGTCCAAAAATTAAATTTAAAAATTTTTAATGTTGTCTTTTACGAATAGAACAAAAACCACGCATCCTATCAAAAAATAATTCATAACAAATTTGTAGCTCTTTTTGGGTGAACAACATCAAAAAGTGATTATCAACAGATTTGTAGATCTTTCTTAAATGCACAGTTTTTGCCTGTTTATCTTTTTTCGTATCTGGTATAGTTTGACCACAAAATTTAATTTTTTATTTCTCATTATTTTTCTGTGCGATCAAAATTGGAATTTTCAATTTTTCAAGAAAATTCAAAAAGTTGTTATGACAATCTTTTAGGGTGTTCAAAATTCAACGTTTTTCTTCTCTTGATTTTTTTCATATCGTGCGTTGTTTGGCTGACAATTTTTATTTTTATTTGTTTTTTTTTTAATTTTGTAGATGCTATGACTCTGGTAATTTGTTTTTTTATCGAAAAAAGTGGTCTCAACATTTTTGAAAATGCTACAACTTTTTGAATTTTCCTCCGAAATGGCGTGCTAACGAACTTGACCTTTAGTTTAGGACACTAAAAGAGTATACTAAAGGCCAATCCAATCTGTCAATTGTTTCGAAAGTTATCGTGCTGAAAGACTAAAAATCTACAGACACACACACATAGTCAGGCACAATCGCGAAAACCGGTTTTTTGGGTTCAGAGGGTCTCAAAACGTGAACATCTGATAAAAACGGGGGTGGGGGGGGGGCAAATTTTATACAAATCTAATGCATTCTGTGATGAGAATGCAAAAATTGAATAGTATAGGTTAATTTTCATTAATAAAAAAGTATATTTCCAATAAAAAAACTAATTTTTAACCAGAAGGATAAATTTTCAACCAAGAAGGTTAATTTTCTACCAAAAAAGATTAATTTCTAATAAAATTTTCAAAATTATCAAACAAATATTTGAAATTTTAAAGGAATTTTCAACCTAATATTTAAAGTTTCAACCAAAGAAATGAATTTTCAACCAACAATATTAATTTTATACCAAAAAAGTTTAGTTTTGAACAAAATAGAAGAATTTTCAACCAAATAATTGAAGTTTTAACTGAAGAAGATAAATTTTCAACCACACATGGAATAATTGAATTTTCAGTTAAAAAAATTAATTTTCACACAACAAAATTTAAACAAAATAGTTCAATTTAAAAAACAGTATTTTGAACTAAAATGATTAATCATCAATCAAAAAGATTAATTTCCATCAAATTAGTTCTACTTTCTACTAAGTAGTTGAAGTTCCAACCAAATAAAGATGAATTCTCAAATAAAATATAATAGTTGATATTTCAACCAAAAAAGATTTTAATTTTTATCTAAAAACAGCTGAATTCCACTAGAAAAGACGAATTTTCAACAAAATAGTTCAATCCTCAACCAAAAAAACCAACTCGTCCTATGAAAAAGTGATCGCTAACAAATTTGTAGATCTTTCTTGAACGCACACATTTTGTTGATTCATTTTTTTTTGTACCTTGAGTCGTTTTTCCAAAATATTAATTTTTTCATTGTTAATGTAATTTTTCACGGTTAGAACAAAGCTGCGCATCCTATCAAGAAATAATTAATAACAAATTAACAAACTTGCAGATATTTTTTGAATACACAATTTTTTTCGATTCATCTTTTTGCGTATCTTATATAGCCAAAATATATAGTTGACTATATATATAATATATAGTCAAAATTTGAATGTTCGATTTTTCAAGAAAATTAAAAAAGTTGTTAGGGTAATCTTGTAGGGTGTTCAAAATGCAACGTTTTTCTTCCTTTGACATTTTTCCATATCGTGTGTTGTTTCGCCTAAAATGTTCATTTTCGTTTGTTTTTTGGAATTTTGTAAATGCTATAACTCCGGTAATTTTTGTTTATCAAAAAAAATCATAGGGATAAATTGTTTTTTTAGTACTACCAAAAACCGTACATAAAATTTTTAAATTAAAAAAAAGTGGTCTCAAAAATTTTGAAAATGCGCTCACTTTTTGAATTTTTATCCAAAATGGCTGGATAACGAACTTGATATTCATTTTAGGACACTTGAAGAGTATACCAAAGCCCAATCCAGTATGTCAATTCGTTCGAAAGTTATCGTGTTAACAAACTAAAAAACTCCAGACAGACCAACAGACACATTCGTAAAAACCTGTTTTTCGGATTCAGGGGGTCTTAAAGCGTGGACATCTGACAAAAACGGGGGGGGGGGGGGGCATATTTTATATCACACTCAACAAAAAATGGGCAAAAATCAAAAGTCTGGGTTTTTTTTTTTGGTAAAAACAAACTTATTATTTTTTCGAAAAAATCGTCGCAACTTTGTTGGTTTTGATCTTTTTCCAATTTTTCCGACGGATTTCATGAAATGGACGAAAATCGTTCACTTCTATGCACATGTGATATTAACCTTCTTCTCTCTCTTTGCTTTTTTAGAAATACACGCAATTGAAAATGTTACATAATGGGGTAAAAAATACACCCACCCACATAACAGGCTTAACAAAACACGAGCCCCCCATTTTAATGTTACGTAATATTTGAACGCTCCCGAAGTCTATTCAATTTATTATTTCAATTTGGAAACTTCCAAGTTTTCTAATCGTGAATGCTTATTACCGGAATTGTAACATTTTTGTGGTTGTTTGCTTTCAATTTTAAATTGTTCAATATAAAACGTTTAATTAAGAAGGTTGAAAATATTAAAGTTATCTAATATTTGTGCATTTTTACTATCTTTCATTCGGAAACTGAAGATTTGTTTTTGTTTATTTTGCTGTGGTACGTTTCTGTGATTCAATTGTTTTGTATAATATATACTTCGGTGAAAAGTAAAGGAGTTTTTTTAACTTCATCTCTGTTTTGCTGCATATTGGCCAAAAGTAAGAAAAAATCCCAAACCGTTTAAAGCACAAAATTTTATAATTTAAGATCCGTAACATTCACAATTTTGATACTTATTCACAATGTTTAGAATATTTAGAACAAATTTGTAACAGGCATGATTGAAAAATAGAAATTATACAATTTGGAAGCTTTTAAATTCTTACAACTAATAACAAAATTATATGATAATATTATTATTATATATTAGATGAACTTGATCTTTTTCCAGGCGGAATATTTTTAGGGCAGGGAAAAACAATTTCTGTTTTAGCAACATTTTTCTTGAATTTGTAAGTACTATATTTAATTTTTTTTTTCAGCGACTAAATTACTAAATAAGAAAACTTATTACACTAGCCTACGAATTAAAGAATTTTTTTGGTACATTTAGTGACGCTGTATTTTTCCAATGCATTTTGGCCTGCTAAACTTGAAAATCGCATTGAAAAAATTTGTTATGGATTCAAAACTAATATTTCGAAAACCAATCCATAAAAAAAAATTCAATGCGATTTTCAAGTGTAGCAGGCCAAAATGCATTAGAAAAATATAGCGACACTAAATGTACAAAATGACTTTAAACTAGTGTTATCATAGTTGACAATATTAAATGCAGAAATGTACTATACAATTTTGGTATGCTTATTTGCCCAATATTCCTCAAATAGAGCTTATCTGAAAAAATTACTATGCCTATAGTTAATCAAGAAAATTAAATTTTTTACTGAAAGAAACAACCTTACGACTTGACAATTTTCTTTTTTTACTAACTATAAACATTTAAAAAACAATTGCCAAAGTATTTCCATGGAATAAAATAAATGAAGTTGAAATCGATATTTGTATAATTAATATTAATCAAGGATAAGGAATTAAGGTACTTTAAATTCATCGGTTCATAAATTTCGGTTGAAACTATTCAAAGTGTTCATGAACGAATGAATTCAGTTAAAGTTTGAACCGTTCAAAATTATAAATCTTGAAAATGAAAAATATCAATTTTAAGTTTTCAAAATAAATAAATTTTAAATATTAAGAGTTGAAGACGTCAATATTAATTAATTCCATATAATTATGTGAATGTCGAACCTCGATAACTCGAACCACCAAGGGAAGCGAAAAAACTTTGAGGTATCGAAAATTCGAGTTATCGAAGAATTATGTATACCTTGACGAAAATATGTACGTCTAGAACATACACCAAGTACAATATTAGAAAAGAGTAGAATGGAGGGAAAAGACTAGGAATATCAGGATTTCTAACTACTAAATGAGTGCATGTTTGATATTAAGATTATTCCTCGTAAGAAAAATTTGTTGGCCCTGAAAAGGGCCGATTGTAAAAAATGTAGTAAACAGGATCGAAAGTTACTATTGCACGAATTATGACTAGTTTAGACTCAATGTGCAGACTATTTCTTGAAGAAATCGGTCAATTTTGTTTGCTTTTGTTTTTTCATTGAAATGTTATCCATATAACTTTCAATCACGTTAAGTGTAGAAAAAATATCATCTGGAGTTCCGGGTTGTTCTCGAATATATTTCCGTAATATTTCTAGACCATCCGTAGCCTGGGAAAGAGTAGTTGGTGATGATTCCACATCATCATCACTATCTGCCTCTTCTTCACTTAACTCGTTAGACTCTTCTTGAAACGTTGTAGCATTGAGAATTTCAATATCGGTCGGATAAGATGTAGTAATAACATCAGAGTCCACGTTGACAAAGTCTTGGAATTCAATTGCAGTCATTACAGGAAAAAGTTGCTGATATCGACACCACTCTGGTGGACTTTCTTCCACAACTGGTTCTTCCACCACCTGTTCTCCAATTTCTGTGAAGAAAAAAGAATAAGTACATAAATGGTTAGATTCAAGAATATAAGACCAGGTAAAATAAAACATCACATGTGTACATTGTTACCAATAAATACAATTTCTATTTACCATTTGTAAAACCTGCTTTGCGGAAACAGTTAGCAATTGTAGACTGTGTCACTGCTCCCAAAGCCTTATGCAGCATTTCAATGGCATCCAGAAGATTGACGTCATTCATGTCTTTTCCAGATTCCAAATTTCGTAAATTTCTTCGCATCACACTTCTCCGATAATAATGTTTTACGTTTTTGATGATTCCTTGGTCCATTGGCTGCAGTTTGGATG
Organism: Andricus curvator; assembly: GCA_932195095.1. Classification (NCBI taxonomy): domain Eukaryota; kingdom Metazoa; phylum Arthropoda; class Insecta; order Hymenoptera; family Cynipidae; genus Andricus; species Andricus curvator. The sequence continues at coordinate 14,068 of CAKNYM010048426.1, read as the reverse complement.
TCATATCGTCGATAGAGTACTCGCAGGGATACCGAATTCACTTGCGATCTCCTTTTTACGTTTTACTCCTTTTTTAACTTCGTCAATAATTTTTATTTTATTGTCGATAGTTAAAGACTTCAGAGATCGTTTCTTCTCCATCGTGAGACTTGACTGGACGAAGGTATAGAATGAACTGATTTGAAATATGATCATATCCATGATCCAATTCACACCAGGTCTAGCCTGGCGTAAGTAAAAAAAATTGTAGCCAATCAGAAACGATGCCAGCTACACGCATGCGCGAGTTTTACGAAATTGGAACGTTTTTTGGCTGGACCATGAGTGAGTTGGATCCTGCTCATATCTTATCCTTCCATTAGACGAACCCACCCACTGTCCGACCGTCCCTTCGTTGAGGGATTCGACTTACCAAGACTCTTGAGGGTCCGTCTAATGACTTCGACTTATCGAAATATTCGAGTTAACGAAATTCGAGTTATCGAAAAAATTTAACACACAAATCCTATATTGAAATCCCGGGGCCGAAAAATGTCTTCGAGTTATCGAAAATTCGACTTATAGACGTTCGAGTTATCGAGGTTCGACTGTATTAGCACTTAAAACTATAAATGTTCAAAAATAAAAGTCTTTAATATTGAAAGTTTTAAATTCAAACCTTAAAAGTTCAAAACTAAATATGTTTTTTGATTTATTCATCATTTTTCGAGATTTAGTACTTCTTATGAAGAAAAATACATTTTTGAGCCATTGGGCACAACTACATTATTCAATTTGATTTAATAACATTTTTTATTAAAAAATAAGTGAAATCTCACCAAAACATTTGATATAAAAGTTTTCCAAGTAATTCTAAAAGATATCTAAAATTTTTAATTTATTCAATGAAAAAAATGACAGAAACCTCGAGATTGTTTCAAAAAGGAAAAAAAGAAAATCTTGGTGAGATTATATATATTCTGTCATTTTTTCAATTTAGAAAATTAAAAAATTTAGATATCTTTTATAATTATTTGGCATATGGCATTTGACTGATGGCGTTTCGCCTAAATGAATTTTAGTTCACAAATTAAAATAAAATAAAACTGAGGGCAAATGATAATTCGGAAAAATAAAAGTTAGGCTAAATGGTCACTCGGGAAAATTCTACACCAGACTCTCTTTTGAGGAACGCGCGATCGCACGCGTTTGATGAATTCCTAGAATTGCTGGTCCACGCAGTTTCTCAGGGGGTAGGGCGAGAGACGGTTGCGACTTCGCCTCTGAAGGGACGCAGTTCACTACTACTCAGTCAAGTATATTGCGCAATATTATGGAAATGGTACAGGCGACCCTGACTTTCTACGTTTCGATGTACGCGCTTTATGAACAAGGCTATTTGCAGTCAACCCCCGACAATGTTCCTCAACAGAGAGTCTGGTGTAATTATGTCAAATAGTAATTCGGAAAAATCGAAATCACGACAAACGATGCGTAATTATACGATTTTGCTTCGTGAAATATGTGTACGCATAAATGAGCAAAATTGAACTATATATCTAATTTTATCACAGAAAGATATATACTTGTATGCGATATAACACATATAGAAATGGATAGATAAGTACATAGTAAGTACAAAGAGGCACGATAAGAATGATTGCACTCGTGCGCTTTTACGAGAATGCGTGCGATAAAGGGTGAGTTTGTTTTTAACTTCGTCACCCCACATCGTCAGCATTTACGAACGAGCATAGTTAAAGGATCCATCCATGCGGTCATTTTTGTTCGTTTCCCTTTTGAGAACTGTTCGCCGTGATCGCGGCTCGCGTGGATTAAAAAGCCATAAATAATCGATTACTTTCGCCGACAGGCTTTCAATCGAGCCGCGTGCTGGGATCTCGTGATTTTCATGCCAGAATACGCCCTCATCCCCCTCCAATCTTGTTATCCAGATTAACAACGGAGCAGCTCCCACAGTTCAATTCGAAGATATTTAAAATATAATTTTTTTATACTTATATTTAAAGGTCGTTTTGTTGTACCAGACGCGACACTGACTTTTTGAAGCTCTTCAATATTTTGAAGACAGTCTTAATCTCGCATTAAGAATAATTTGGGAAAGAATTTTTAGTTGGGCACTTGAAGCTTTAAAGTTTCTAAAATTTGAAAACATTTGAATTAAAGAATACATCCTAATAGAAAATACCTAACTGTTTATTTATAATATACGCCAAGGCTTTGATATGTCAAATTTTCCAGTTTTCAAATCATTCCTTTTTTGCGGAGACATCGATAACCGATTTCGATTTGCCGCAAGCGATGTGGAATAAAAAGAAAATTAATGAATGATTAAAAATAGAAGGGCGTCTACTTTCACGTCCGGAACCTTGTTTTGCTGGTCACGTTTCTTTTTGTGTGTGACACTGACAGAAAGACAGAAATGTGCCCTTTGAAAAGAGGGAAAAAATAAAAAAGGGAAAAAAGGAAGGAAGGAAGGCGGAGAGCAAGATGCTTAGAATGAGGAGACAGGAAGAGCGAAGAGGAAAATAGTAATAGTAGGGTGAGAGGCTATAGTGAGTAGAACAGTAGGATGAGAGTGACTTTCAGGGGAACGCGAAGCTCCGAGCGTCAGGGCAATCCACTCGATCACTCTCGAGGGACTCACACACAGAAACACACATGTAGTCATTTATAAGAGCACGTGGTGTCTCAGGAAATCGTCCACACCCCCGTGAACATTAGAAAATATAGCCGACCAACATGGGGAAAGATTTGCACATATAATTCAAATCATAATTTGAATTTGAATTAGTAAAATTTGACTAATTTCATCTGCACTAAGAAGTTCAAATGAAAGACTAGTTTTTTGATTTTAACTGATATGGAAACAGTGAATGTAAGTAAGCTGAATACTGTTGCATAAATCAGTTAAGAAATACGCATAATCTTTCAGCAGTTTATTTCTGAATTAATAACTCATTAGTCAAAAATTTTTACTTACGCGTTTATGGATTGGGAGGTTTGAGTATCGCATGTTCTAGATATTGTTGTATCCGTGAAATTTCACTGGCTACCTCAATCAGTCACTAATGAAAATTTACTAATGAAAATTTACTTATTTAAGTGTTTTACATTGTAACTTTTAAAGTACGAGAATTTCAGATCTGCCGCTTTAAATGTTAATTAGTTTAATTCAAAACAGATTGTCAATCGAATTCTAATAATTGCTATAGCTAGAATTCAAGCACTGACAATTAGTAGAAACATTAATTCAATTTGTAAGACGATAATTACTAATTGAATCAGTAATCTACAAAAATGACAATCATGGTTCAATACATTATATATTGTGTCCTTTCGATTTAAATTAGTATAGGATTATAATTAGTCTATGAAATTATTATTTTAGGTGAATGCCACTAATTATTTTTTTAAAGAGTTTGATGCATAATTTTTGTCCTAATATAGTAAATGGTTGACATTAAAATCGAATATATATGTATATATATATATATATATATATATATACACACATATGTACATCTGTGTGTATTTGTGTGTTAGCTTATCTGAGAATGGTATGAGAATACAAACAATGTTATGAGTGGTATTATGGTGATGTCTGTGGTGACTGGTGTACGTCAGCCTTTGTGCACTCTGCCTCATAAAATCGTTATCACAGATACGTGTGGTTGAGTTCAGTTGCGTTTAGTGAAAGATAAAAGCGTAAAAAAGAAATTTGAATCAGGGATTCATTTTTCAAGATTTCTGTTAGTAAAAATCCATTGGGAATCCTCAAAAAACGACTAAGAATCAGTAAAAATTCACTGATATTCCAGAAGTTATTAATCGATTTCTCAGTGAAAGAAGTTATTGAAGTTTTAATGCCGGATACAATAATAACAGTATTAATATATTTAATGCTTTCACGATGATTCATTATAATAAATTTAAAGAAGTTTTTTCGGGTTTCAATCGTGTGCAAAACTACGCAACTTGCCGACGTTCCGTGAACATTGCAGTTCACTTCTTCAGGGCTGACCTAAAACTGAAGTTTCAGGTTATGTTGTTCTTATACATATACGTTTCACAGGCATCGTAGAGAATATACATATATATAAGAACCTGAAGTACCTGAAGAAGTGAACTGCAATGTTCACGAAACGTCGGCAAGATTCGTAGTTTTGCACACGATTGAAACCCGAAAAAACTTCTTTAAATTTATTATAATGAATCAATGTAAAAACATTAAATCTATTATTAAAAAAATCTACGGGAAGAGCTTTCTTACTAAAAATAACAATTTTAGTAAGCTCAGGTCTTCTCAAGCCCAACTACTATCATCTTTAGCTTTCTTAAAGCGGTGTAGGGACAACAACATCGTCCCAAAATTCTTACAGTCGAAAAACCATTTGGGAACATCTAAGTCCAAATCAATTCTACATAAAACAATTTTGCTTCTCTTGAAAGAAAGAATACAACATAGCAAATTTGTCTTACACACTGCCTCCAAAAAACTATTAAAACTTCACGTTTTCTTATCAAACACACTCAGATTTGACATTTGGTCTACATTGGACCGCATATCATTTGATCAATCCCAACGGATTAAAGATTTTTGCACTCAAAAACAAAAAATAAACTTGGACAAATTACTTCCAGTGAGGCACACAGCACTAAATAAAACAGTAAAAGACATCTCTAACCATCCTCTTAGCAATTAAATGATTTCAGCCTTATCTACAATATATACACTTCCATCCGAAAAAGCGAATGGCATACGGCGTAGACGGCTAACATCTTACGCCAAGCTCAACTTCCCTCATTAAACTTAACAAAATAAGAAAAAAATAGCAATCAAAGAACTCAATCAGAATAAATACATCATAATATTAACCGCAAAAAAGGGCAACACAACAATAATAATGAATAAAGAAGACTATAACAACAAAATCATGAACCTTCTAACTAACGATACATATAAAAAAAACTTAAAAAATATCCCACAAGAACAATAGTCAGCAAAAAAAAACCCTTCTGAAAGACACTCTCACTTGACAGCGAAACATCTGAATTAATACCTAATAATCCCATCTCTTCAAAACTTTACGGACCTTCAAAAATCCACAAAAACAACATTCCGCTCAGACCGATCGTCAGCCCAATAGACTCACCAACTTACAACCTAGTCAACGCTTCCTCGTCAAAGAACTGAATCCTTTCACAGGAAACTCTATCACACACATCCAAAACTCTTTTGACTTTATGAGAAAGATACAACAGATACACATTCAACCGCAAGACATCCTAGTGAGTTTTGACGTAGTATCTCTCTTTACAAGTACCAATCTCTGATATAATCGGATATTATCAAATCCTTTGCAAACTTCCCCTCCAATCTCATACCTTCGATAGAACACTGTCTGAATAATACATACTTCTCTTTCAATAAACAATTTTACAAACAAACCTCAGGAGTAGCAATGGGATCTCCAATCTCACCTGTAATAGCCAACATCTTTATGGAAAATTTAGAAACTAAAATCTTCAACCAATCCAAGCTTAAACCGGAATTTTGGTGCTGTTACGTTGTGGAGACGTGGACTAGATGAACTAAACAAGTTTTTCGATTTCAGTAATTGATTACACCCTAATATCCAATTCACCATGGAAATTGAACAAAACGGAAAATTGCCTTTCTTGGACGTACTAGTTTACAAAAGATCTGATAACACATTAGGACATGAAATTTACAGAAATCCCACCCATAAAACAGATATCTACATGCCTCCTCCCACCACCACCCATCTCGAAAACAATCAGTCATCAACTCCCTTTTGTATGCAGAGCTGTCTCCATAACAGATAAAGATAAGTTACAAAAAGAATTACAAAACATTAAATAAATCCTAATACAAAACGATTACAAAAACAAACAAATTGATTTAGCAATAAGAAAATACAGTCAAAGAAACAAGTCAACACGACCTACTAAAGAAAGAGAGAAAAAGACCACCAACCTTGAATGTAGGGTATACCCTACATTCAAGGTCTCACAGAACAAATAGGAAGAATTCTCAACAAACACAACATCCAAACCATATTTAAACCACCTGCGAAAATAGGACAACTTCTAAAAAACCCTAAGGATAAAAAGGCACCTCTCAGTCATCCGGGAGTATATAAAATCCCTTGTTCTTATGGCAAAGTCTATTGGAGAAACCGCGGGGGCGGTGAGCCAACGTGTAAAGGAACATGAGAGTAAAGTCAGGCTAAAACATTTCACGCAATCAGCACTACCCAGGGCCGGTAAAACGTGTTGAGCCAAGGTGGGTAGTTTTTCAGGCGGCGGAAGTGAGCAGGAGGAGGGGGAAGGTCTTTGTTATTATTGTTTTTATTTTTTTAGAATTTTCAGGTGGGTAATTACCCACCTTCAGAAATTTCAAGCGGGTAGTACTATCCACCGTACATAGGACTTCCGCCGCCCCTGGCACTAGCTGAGCATCATATCGAAACAGGACATAGCATGTTATTTGACAAAACAAACGTCATCGCAAAAAAGCACAATATTTTCCCAAGAAAACATACAGAAACAATCCTGGGTTTTTAAAAAAAGACTTGATTGGCCAATCAAGTTAGACCAGTCCCACGATAGGGCGCTCTGGCCAATCACAGGCATCGTAGAGAATGTCTATAAGAACAACGTAACCTAAAACTTCAGTTTCTGGTTAGCCCTGAAGAAGTGAACTGCAATGTTCAGGAAACGTCGGCAAGATTCGTATATTTGCACATGATTGAAACACGAAAAAACTTCTTGAAATTTATAATAACAATATTGTCAATAACAATTTGTTATATATATATACCATTAAACCATTTCCCTTTCAGGGTAGGCGTGACACTACCCGATTCGGGTAGTGTTTCTAGGTTTTTCTTGTAGTTATAAATAACTACAAGTGTGGGCTCACCACACCCACGATAATTTAATAATTTAATATATTGCAAGAATTAAATGAAATAACATTTCAAACGCACTTGAAATATTTCCTACATTTCTATTTCTAAATTTCATTCGTGAAGCGTTTTTTATAGACATTTTGATTGTTTATATTAAATTCAGTAAAAAACAAAAGATTTTTTAACGTATAATTGAAGAAGGTTGAAAAAATGTAGTAGAAAAATGCAGCTATGGCGTCTAGGTATGACTGACTGTTACTACTGCCGTTCTGACTTGCCACTTACTTTTACTACTGACGCATTTCTAATTTCAAGTAAATATATCCACTTGAAATTAGAAATGCGTCACTATATATGAGTATGAGTATTCAGAACGATTTTTATAAGACTGTAATATTATTCTCATAAAATAATAACATTATTATAATAAAGTAATAATAATATTATTATTATAAGATAATAATATTATAATTATATAATAAATAGAGGAGATGGACCAACCAAAATAATAAATGAAATTTAAGAAAGCCTTAAATGTAATTTTTCGAATGGGGATTTGAATCTGTGGGGAAGTAATGAATGAAAAATGAGAAATGCGTGTGCGTGATAGGAAGGAGGGGGGATCTAACGCACGGGTGATTCGCAATGCTGTCATTAAACCGCAACCAGAATTTCCAACAGTTCGACTTGACACGCGCCCCACACCCCTTTCAGTCGCCACGACCCCCATTCATCATACATGCAATCAGATCGTATTACGCGCTATTACCATACGCTATCAGTCTCTGTCTCCTTTTCTATCCTTTCTCTTTCTCTTTCTCTTTCTCTTTCTCTTTCTCTTTCTCTTTC